>JANHFK010003843.1:11344-23969 GCA_036250565.1 Sibynophis collaris | reverse complement strand
GTGAGATTCGAGCCTACAATAATTGCAGGCATCTGGTGTTAATAGCAGGGTGCTTTAGACCGCTGCGCCACCTCGGCGTATTTAATATGTGAATATTAAACAGTGTTTGGAGACAAGGCAAGAACCCATTATACTCTTAGTATTTTCTGGAATCAATCAAGCTAGTTAAAAGAAAAATCTATCCAGGGGCCAACCTATCCAGAGATCAAAGAAAAACCTGATTGAAATTGATGTAGGCTTCAGTATCATGATCATCTAAAAATAACTGGTAAAAATGATCACAGTATCTGTTGTCTCACCTGGATTAAATAAAAGGTAAAGAAGGGCACCCCCAAATTATTAATGTACAGGTTAAAAATAATGTGCAATAAAACTGAATTCTGTGAAGCAATTGCCATAGTAAAATATGGTAGTCTATAAATGTTGTGAAACAGTACTCGAAACTTCTGCCAGCTCTTCTAAAATGTTGTTGTAAATTTAGCTGTGTTGAAATCTAAGGGGAAGTCTTAGGAATGCACCGATTATGTAAGGCATTTCCAGTCTTAAAACCAAACCTTAGGTTAAATTGAGAGAACTAGAGAAAATCTTGAGAGATGAAAGAAAGAAAATTTCTCAGGATTAGAGCTCAATTGAATTACAAGCAGTCCTCAATTTATGATTGGTCACTTAGTAACTGTTTCAAGTTATGACTGACCTGAAAAAGGGGACTGATGAGGCTCCATTACAGCCATTACTTTCAGGATTACCTGTAATTTTTTTCACTTCGGGTTAAATGGTTAAAATGTTAATACAGAATGTTGTAAATTGGTATTAGAAGCTTTGAAAAACCCAAAAACAATAAACCTTTAATCAAGGTTTGATTATGAATGTATGGTAAATTATTTTTCTGAATTATCATAAAAGCATGAGTTTTTGATTCTTTAATAGGAGCTTACCTGTCGAGAAGACCTTCTTACTCTCCTTCTATCACTTCTGCCACTAGTATGGAAATTACCTGTGGAGAAAGAAAAGGCCATAGGTAGGTTCTCTGTAATCTTGATGTATAAATTTAAAATATATTTTTAAATTATCAGTTGAAATACATTTTTCCAGATAAGTGAACATCTAAAATTTCTGTGCATATAACTGTATAAAAGCAATGTTGTTTAATAGATATCATAGAGCTTTTTTACAATTGTATTCTACATCTCTCAATTACCTTATAAAATGTACTTTTTAAAGTGCTTCATAAATATTCATGACAACTTGGAAAAATGAAGAGTCATATATTGTAGGCAGGGTACTGAACTGAGTTGTGTCTGAAATTAAACTGAAGGGTTTTTTTAGTTTTGATTTAAAGAGTTCATATTCAAAGTTTGGTATCAGTTTTTGTGTTCAAGGGCTAATTTGTGTACTACACCTAGTTTCATTATATCTTTTTCCCCAAACAAATAATCTGTAGCACTTCATATTTAAAAACTATAGTTCTTGTTATATGTAACCAAAGAGAAAAAAAGAAAATGGGTTTGGTCAGGACATATTTGAATTTACTAGATAGATTATATTTATTATAAGGTGAATCTTAATAACATACATTTATATCATGCTAAAATCATTTAGGTGCATATATTACACAGTTAGGTCTTACCCTCTGCGTGGCAAGTCTTTAAAGCTCTTTTAAGTAATAGGTTGGCCACATAAGTTTGCATCTAGATAGGTATGATGACACATTTGTATCTCAAGCTGTGAGGTTCTAGTATCAATTGAAATAATCCTCCTGTTTTCCAACAGATTTTAATCTGCCCTTCTCTGTTGAAATATGTTTGACCAAAGAGACAAGTTCTCTGAAACCTACTCAGGAAAAACAAAATATAGGAGAAAATGTTCATCTGTCTGCTCAAGCTTCTGGAAAGCTAAATTCTTCTTGGAAGAACAGACGCCAGCGCAAAACTACTCATCGATATTCCGTGAGGGATGCAAGGAAATCCCAAATCTCCACCTCTGATTCAGAAGGCAATTCAGATGAGAAGACTAGCGCTATGATAAGGCACAGGAGATCACAGCTTCTGCAGCCTTTTCCAGCAAGCCAGTCTAAAGAGCAATCTGTAACAAGTGGCTGTAACTTTCTAGAACCTGAAATGGTCCAGAGCTGTAATTATGGAAGAGAGAACTCCCAACAGTTCATTCCAGTTCAAGAAAGTATTGTTCAGGCTTCAGATGAGTCAGTTACACCATCTGCCAGTTATCTAGACAACTCTCCCTTTGATTTGTGTCATGTTTTACTGTCCTTGCTGGAAAAAATATGTAAGTTTGATATTGCATTGAACCATAAGTCTGCATTGGCAGCCAGTGTGATAGGCACTCTAACGGAATTCTTGTCTAAACTTGGAGATTGTTACAATATAAACAGTGCTGCTGAAATTGAAGCTGTTTCATCAAGTTGGACAGAAGAATCAGTTGCTCTGGTTCAGAGAATGCTCTTTAGGACGGTGCTGCATCTTATGGCAGTGGATGTTAATAATGCTGATACTATGCCTGGAAATTTGAGAAAAAATCTTACTGATTTACTTAAAGCAGCCTTAAAACTGAAATGTATTCTAGATGCACTATTTAGTCCTTTTCCTTCAAGATCTCAAGGAACTTTACAAAATGTATTGCAGGTTAATCTTTTCTCACAGAATCGCCACAGATTCCTTCTTTTGCCCGAGTTCATAGAAGGAGTTCTGCAAATTCTAATCTGCTGCCTTCAGAGTGCAGCCTCTAATCCAATTTATTTTAGCCAAGCAATGGATCTGGTTCACGAATTCATACAGCAGCAGGGTTTCAAACTGTTTGAAACCACAGCACTCCAGATGGAAGGATTATGCTCCAGGGGCCCAGAGGTCAACACAGAAGCGTCAGAGTATCTCAAAGCCCTCATCAACAGCATTATGAAAATAATCAGCACTATCAAAAAGGTGAAATCAGAACAACTTCATCAGTCTGTGTGTACGAGAAAACGGCACAGGCGATGTGAGTATTCTCACTTCATGCATCACCACAGAGATCTCTCAGGATTGCCAGTTTCTACTTTTAAAAATCAAGCTTCTAAGAGTCCTTTTGAAGAAACAGCTGATGGGGAAGTTCATTATCCTGACCGGTGTTGCTGTGTTGCTGTTTGTGCTCACCAGTGTCTGAGGTTGCTGCAAAAACTTTCTCTGAACAGTACGTGTTTTCAGATCTTAACTGGAATCCATAATGTAGGCATATGTTGTTGCATGGATCCTAAATCAGTAATTAGCCCTTTGCTTCATTCCTTCAGGTCACAAACATTCAAGACTTTTCAGCCACATATATTAAGCATCCTTAATAAGTTTATTTTAGAACAACTTGGAGGATTACAAATTTCTCAGAAAGTGACACATGCCTCTTGCAACATCTGTAGCATTGACTGTGATCAACTTGCAGAGCTTGATGACTTCCTACATGGGAATGCTGCTGAAGTATCAGCGTCAAGTTCATCAGCTCCATACAGGTTTCAAGGAATTTTGCCTAGCAGAGGATCTGAAAATATGTTTCTGAAATGGGATGCCTTGGAGGCATATCAGAGCCTTGTTTTTGAGGATGATGACAAACTGCGTTGCATGCAGATTGCTAGTCATATTTGCAGTTTGATCCAAAAAGGCAATGAGATTATTCAGTGGAAACTGTACAATTATATATTCAACCCAGTGCTCCAGAGAGGTGTTGAGTTGGCTCATTACTCCCAACAAACTGGTGCAACTACTGCTTTTAGTCAAACAAGTGGTTATCAAAAAAGATGTCTGCCTCAGGAAGTCCTTCAGATCTATTTACAGACTCTACCAATACTGTTTAACTCCAGGTTTGTTCATTTTGTTCGTTGGGGGGGGGGACAAATATATTTGGCCAGTTTCTTTCATACCTCTTCTTGGTATAATAAAATTGGAAGCTAAGAATGTCACTGATGATAGTAAAGGAAGATGAGTAAAGATTGGTAAAGTCATAAATTCCTACTCCTGGACAGCTCCCATTTTAAATTGGCCTTGGATTAAACTTCTTATGGCTCTACTAAGGAAATTATATTGGTGTAGTATTTACAAGATTATATTCCATACTAGATTTACATAAATGCCCAATTTTGGAATTTATTTCTACACTAAATCTGTATGAGACCACATTTATTTTCTTCTCTCTTGACAAATCTTACATCTTTAAAGATAAATAAACACATATATTTTTAGACGGTTAAGGTCCTACCAAAAGACCTCCTGAATGTTCTGAAAAACTATTGCTTCATAAAAAAATCGGCTCTTGTATTATTTGGAAATATATAAGCCCACATTCCATAATTCCCACAGTATATGTTCAAAGTCTAGTATTCCGATAAAAGCTTGTATGTTACTATGCTTATTGCATCCCACTTCTCAGTTGTTTCTTCATTTATGTCATTAAAAATGTAGCAATTAGTTGCTGAAGCTGTGCTTTGAAATATGAATAGCATAGCATAGCATAGCAAGCATAGCATAGCATAACTTGGCAGCATAGCACATGCTTTGGATTAGAAGATCCAAATTCAGTTCTTGTCATTTCCAAGTGTGGGAAAGCTGCTGACTGAATCCTCTTCTTCTTCACTAGATTATCCTGTACTAGTTACAAGAAACTATTTATTAATGAAAAAAAAGTTAGAAGTTTAGTGTTAATAAGCCAACCCCCAATGACATATGGCATTATAGTACATTATTTCTCTCTCTCTCTCTCTCTCTTTCATTTAGTTGATAACAATTTAAAATATTTTTTCTTCACAGAATAATACAAGAATTATTTTTAAGCTGTAATGGAATAAATCAAATAACTGAATTAAATTACTTGGACAGTGTGAGAGCATACTCACTGAAAGTATTTGAAACATTAATATTTTCCCTTGGAGATCAGCAGTCAGATCAATTGATGCCAGATGTGGATGGTTTGGACAGTGAAGAAAAAGTGCCTGCTTTAGACTTGGATGTTTCTGTTCACAGACAGCAAATGGTTTCCGATGTGCCTCAGAGCCTAAGTAAATTTTATGCCGGGCTCAAAGAAGTGAATCCGAAAAGGAAGAAATCAGTCAGTCAAGATTTTCACCTCAATATGATAAACCTATTTCTCTGTGTTACTTTTTTATGTGTAAGTAAGGAAGCAGAGGCTGATCGAGATTCAACAAATGATTCTGAAGATACTTCAGGTTATGATAGTACTGCTAGTGAACCTTTCAGCCATAAGCTTCCATGTCTGTCATTTGAAAGTTTGACTCTACCTTCCTTGGAACATATACACAGGGCAGCAGATACTTGGTCAATGTGTCGTTCGATCTATTTGTGTAATGCAATATTCCAAAGACAATTCCATAGACTTGGTGGTTTTGAAGTATGTCATAGATTAATAGCCATGATTATTGAGAAACTTGGCGTGAAAGAAGAAAAGGAAGAAGGTATACAGGAGAAACCTGCTGAATTTCTTTTCAAAAATAGCTCATCACAGTTGATAATGAACAATGGGAAAAGGCAGTCGGACAATAATACTGATGGAAATCTTGACAATATAGATCAACAGAAATCGCTCTCTTATCAGAATTCAGATGCAGAGCAAGCTTCGACTGATGGCACTGCAGAATCAAAACATGTCTTAATGCAAGAAAATGACTGGTCGCTGCAAGGTATAAGACTTTTGGAAGCTCTGCTGGCAATTTGTTTACACAGTGCAACTAATTTCCAGCAGAAGGCTGAAATGGAGTCTCTTCAGGTATTGTGCCATTAAAACCTCATGAAATATTGATATTCCCGGCTCTAATTGACAGATGCTTTAGAAAGTGGAACAAAAAAGCCAGTTGTTTGGCATGTTGAAACAAGTATCTCATGACAAGCAGAATTTATACGTTTAATGAAGTTTACCGAATGGCATTTGTCACACACACACACACACACCAAAAACCCCAACTCATGCCATCTATCATGCTGTGAGTTCTCCATATTCTCGAACAGCTTTGTGGGGGTGGGCTGAGTATAGTGCAGAGTTTGTGGCAAAGATAAAATCAAGGGGAAATCCTGTGTGAATAATAAGTGCAAGTAATTTGGATGAGCCCGTTGCAAGAATATAATTGCAAATGGACAACTGAGAACCAGCATTTAAAAGGGAGTGTAATTCCTTTTAATAAGGTAATTCTGAGGAGAAAGCAAATAATAATACAAAAGAGTACTAATATAAATAACTGCATCGACAATGGATAGAAATGTACTTTCATTAAGAAGTCTATGAATAATAAAAATAAAAACTGCCAAGGGGATAATCAGCACAAATTCTTATTCACAGTGTACTTTTCAATTTCTGAGGTAGTGCAAATTGTAGTATCCCTTACCCAAAAGTAATGCAATAGTGTTTTTACTAACTTGGTAGTTTTTAAAAAACAACAACAACCATGTACATTATATTAGAATGCAACAGATATATTTAGTTGGAAATAATGATTGTAATAGGAGCACAGCATACAAAAAAAGCCCTTTGAGAAATGAATGTTTATTCTTGTTTTCAGCAACAGTTTACCATAGAATACAAATGGAGAAGAAACTGTAGTTGGGTTTGATAGCATTTCCACAAATTAAAAGTGAATAATTATTTGTGCTTAAATTTAGAACATTTGTGTGGAAGATATATTACTTGAAATGAGGGAACAGCTTACTAAAGCTAGAGTAATGGAAACAGAGTTGGTGAAGCCTTTATTTGATTCTTTGCTTCGAGTTGCATTGGGAACATATTTTACTGATCTGGATCGTTCAGAAGAAAAGAAAGAAAAGGTATCACTGGTTCAAATTACATGTTTCTTATTGTTCGCTTACTTGTCCGAGACCCTGCAGTTATGGGATTGCTTTTAGGCATATTGGCATCCTCTTGAAATGGGTAGCATACATATTCTAGCTGAGCTGCTATTGTGGTAACTTTGAGTAACTTCCAAGATTTCTGCAACAATTTGATTCTTCTTTTGGATTCTTTTTAAATACAGTCTCATTTTTCAGAAGTTTGTAAATAGCTGGACCGGAATACTGGATTAGATAGGATATTTAGTGTGATCTAGATTTTTTGGGAGGGTTAAGTGTGCAAAATAACTGGGCAAGTTGGCATGCATGGTGAACTAAAAAACTAAGCCAGAATGTGAATTTCAAAAACTTACTAGTCTAACTGCTGCCTTCTCATTTATTTGTTCTGTTTAGCATGAATTCAGAGTCTCCTATATTTCTGTTTTGTCGGCTATGTTCTGCATATGAATTTAAAATATTAAGGAATGTAAGTACCTAATTGGAAGTGGGGGTTAGTATATTTAGGCAGATATTTTCTATCCTATTTTACCTGTCAATATTTCAGCTTAGTTCTCAGTGCTATGAAGTTTAGATAGAATCTATGAAAATAGATGATAGTCTAATTTCTAATTGCACATTTTAAACTTCTGTAATATCATCAGTCCCACCAGTCTGAGAAGGAGCCTGTGTCTCGGCCTGATGATATATCTGAAGAAGCTGATGAATCACAATGCTATTGTTTTAAATTTTTTGCTGAAGAAAAAGGATATGATGCTGATAGTGAAAGTAATTCAGATGACAATGAAAGCAAGGATGAAGGCAAGTACTTGAGCTCTGAGTAATCCCTTTTGCACTGAAATGGCAAATTGTAAAGTATTTTTCAATAGTTGATAATCCTAAAGATCTGTTTTAAGTATAACAGTATTTTTAAATACTGTTAAATACTTTTAAAATTGACCATATTAGACTTTTGCTTTTCCCCCCTTCCTAGTTCATCATTATAGTTTGCTGTTTAAGTCAGAAATTGAGAGGAATATAAAGACAACTATACCAGAGTCCTGGAAAATTCTGTAATAGCATTATAATGAGAAAACCGAAGCAGCTACATTATTTCTTCCATTCTTGTTTGCTTCATAATTTTGTCATTCACGAATACAACTTGAGTTTTTATTTTTTTGTTTATGGGTGCTCCATCTTATAAACCAGTGGTCCCCAAGCTTTCCAACTTTATGGACCGGTCGGGGAGGAGGGCAGAGTCTGTGCAACCTGCAGGTATATGTGCCCACATGTGCAATGGTCACTCGTGCACGTGAAACTCTGTTTATGCGAGCAGCGATGTCTCTGCCACTCTGATTCCAAACAGCCGCGGCCCAGAATTGGACCATGGTCTGGGGGTTGGGGACCCCTGTTACAAACCTTATGTAATGTTTTTTAGTACAATGCAACCCTTTATAAACTCTCACTTTCTAGAATATTTTTTTAAACAAGCATACAGCTTATTTAAAGCAGCATTATTAATGAAGATATAAATAAATAAATAAAAAGCCATCAAAATAGACAGGATATCATCACATAATGTGCAATGCCTGTGTAATCAACTTCATTTCTAAGGGCAGACATACACTGAATATGAGTACTGTATATGGTTTACCCTTTGCATTTCACCGAGAATATGCTACAAGTTGATTTGGGACTTTGGACTGTAGAATATTTGATTTCTAGTCATCCATTCTGTTGTCAAGTAATGAACATTATTGTTGGGTAGCAGGATAAGACTCACACAAAAAAAGATGAGTAGGGCAAACAGCCTCTGAATAATGGAATTTCCATATATAATGATGTGTCTCTTTCCCCCCCAGGAACAGACATTAAAAGAGAGCAAGGATGTTTTGGCTATTGCAATGTTCCTAGTGATCTTGCTGAAAATATTATTCAAGGAGAATTGATATATCCTGAACTATGTATGCTGGAATTACATTTACTTTCTGTTGGCAGTCCGAGCCTAGATGTGCTCACTCATGTTTTCCACAGCTTCTTGAAAGTAGTCAGGCTGAAAGAAAAAAATGCAACATTACTAATGGAACAGGTATATGTTCTTGTGGCTGGATTCACACAACCTACTAGGCACAGACACAGCTTGACAAAATCCATCTGTCCCAATCAAAGAAACCACATTATAGTAGTCTGGTTTAGAGTCTCTTTAAGCATTAAAACCAACTTTATAAAATCTAGTTGCCCAAAGAAAGAGTGTAATGGCTTAATACGATGTCCTAGTTCACACAGCGTGCTACAATGCAAATTTGGGGGATTTGTGTTTGAAATTCAGCATTGCTGTCATAACTTGCATCTATTTTCCCTAGACAAGCTGTCTGCTGGCTTTTCCAAGCAAAATGGGAAGGAAAGCTTCTGGTGTTGTCTGGCAGGGCTCTGGCTTTTCTCTCTACTTTGTTTGAATAAGCCAGCTGCCAAGTGAGTTCTGATTTTATATGTTTACCCTTTATGATTTGGACAGCCAAAGCTGAATCACTGTCATGTTTGTTCCCATTTTGCTTGGCTTGTCCAAGCAAATCAAGGGGTGAATCTGGAGCATTGGTTTACAGATACTAAGCTGGATCACTGGCGGTACTTCCTCATGCTGTTGTAAAGAGCAGGCACCATTCCAAAATAGTAGAATTAAAAGTATGAGTGGCTATCTCAACCATTAACACATTTTAGAAATAATGCAAAACTCAACATTTTTCCTATTAGAAATATGGTTTAAAATGTGGTTGTTTTATTTTTTATTTCCAATGAATTGTTTTATTTTATGAAGTGGGAGGATCCTATCATTGTTTTATTTGCTAAATTAAAATTTAATTATTAAAGTAAATAAAATTTAATTATTAAAAGTATATTTCTTGCCCAACTCTAAGCCTAGAGTTTTATTTTAGGAAGGCACACAAATGTATTAATTAAATTAATTAAAAGGGTCACACAACTGCAAAATTTCAGAAGCCCAGTATTAAAACAATGATTGGCTTCTCACAATAATCACAAACTCTTCAATCCATTTTAATCCATATATGGGGTTATGCCAACCCAGCCAATGAATTAAGGTTTTTATCTAGAATACGTTTTGGTTCATTTGAGGACATAATTCAACATGTTAGTGATGAAGAGCTTGATGCATAATACTTTAGAGACTGGCACCAGGTTGTTCATGCTGTAAGAGTTGATAGAGAAATATTCTCTGCGTTGATGGGAACAAAAAAATAGCCCTTCAGTACCCATATTTAAGCTGCAAAAGTTTTCTGCCTTGGGATATCAGACACTGGTTTTCATTGTCTGACTTTCTATTTTTGCAAAAGATGTTCACTTCACAGGGAATATAAATTTGAGTTGAGGTTTTGTCTTCCACTGCATCTCCTGTTTTACCAGATGATGTGGATAATTTTTGTTTGTTATTTTATACATGATTTTAGTTATGGGTTATATTGTGTTAAGTTGTGAACATGGTTAGAATAGAAGATGAGCTATATATTGCTTTTATATTCATATTTCTGTTCATGAATTGCTTGGACAGAACGAGCAAGAGAAATATTTCTACAAAGCCTAGAAAAAAGGGGAATCAATTGACAATTTGAGGAACCTTCAGCGTTTCAACTAAAGAAAACCTTCAAGGAATCCTTATCCTAAGGCTCCCATATCTCATGCAACTGTCATTTTCTGCTTTAGGAGAATAATTAGTGAAGGTGTTCCTATGACAAGGAAGGAATGTGCTAATCAAAGCGTTCCAGGAATGGTTTGTTTCTGGAAGTGAGTCTTCTGGAACACTAAGTCATCCATTGTGTTCTAAATGTGTTCATAATGTTAATCCATGGGGTTCCGGATCACAGATAACTCTTTTTTGTAGAGAGTTCACTTCCAAAAATAAGAGAAACCATCTCTGAAATCAGGCTGTTCCAGAACTGAAATATTCTATCAAACAGTGAAATGTCATTCAAATACCAGGTTAATATTTGGTTTCAAATTCCTCCTCCTCCTAACTAGAAATGATTGCTACTCCTAGTTTAACTGTCACACCTGGCCTTCGGGAGGACTTAAAGCACATTTAAAGGACTTTGTTGGATAAGGAGTCAAATGACAATGCACATTGTCCTATTGTTCATTTGGGTGGCTTTATTATGTTGGGTAAACGAAGTCATTGCATGTCTATATGGAGATTCTCAGTCATCCAGGTCATGGTTTCCAAAGGCGCTTTTTCAGAACATCTTCAAGGAAAAACAAAGTCCAATTGCCTTTTGAAAAAGTACCTTTGGGAAGTCACTGCCCAGGCTTATCTCATATCTATTCATATACCCATCAACCTTACATTAAATAGAGACACAAACATTCTTAAAAGGCATGGAAACAAAAGATTGGGCATAAATGTAGGAATAATGGATGAGGCCATTTGCTATGAAAACACTGTTGATAGAGAATTTAGACTTTAGAGAAGAGGTGTGAACAAGAGCAAATTGTTTCACATGTTAGACATTTATATATCTAGACTAAAGCCTATGCATCTTATAACTTGGCAATAAGCTTGATAATGTGAAAACATAATTATGAACTTGAGGAAACAGAGGGCAATACAAAGGGTTTAGTTAAAAATACATTGAAACATTGGGGCTGGGGTTATTACTCATTTAACTGTAAAATATTGTTGGACAGTACTTCTCCATCACTGCTGGATATTTTATTAATTCATGATGAGTATAATTTTTTAATCCTGGTTGGTTTATAGGGTGCTGTAAAGAGCCTTCTGGGAGGATTCCTCCATGTATTGACACAAACAGATTCCTTTTTTCATGGTGAGTTGTATATAAAAATGGATATTTCCTTTTGATTTGCTTTAATACTTGGCAGCTACTCTTATGATACAAATGAATAGATCTGCATTTTGAAATGCTAGATGTTCCTACTCAGTTACATATTTTCAGTATATTCTTCTAATATGAGCACAGTCTAGCAAAACTAAGGATTTTATTGGTTTATGTGAGAGAGCATTACAGTAATAAGGTAAATTCCTAATGAAATATTGAGATTTAAATGTGCTTTGTTATGTTGAATTATATACAACTTTTGTCTGTAAATGAGCTTTTAACTTCATATTTGCCCCAGGATAACGATTAGATTGGGTATGAAAGAAATTATTCAATTCGTAAACTATTTGTTCAAACTTTCTCCATCCTATTTCATATTCTAATGGGTTTCAGAAATGAACCAGTTTTAATCTTCAATTTTAAGAAAGATGTATAACCATGAGAGGGAATCATCACTCTTTGGTAATAGCCTCTATTATATTAGATTCAGAATCAATAACATTCTGTATTGATTTTTTTTCTGGTGTGATAAATCTCTTCAGATAAATAGGTAGATATTTTAAAACTCATGTAAGGAAATAAATGACATTAATTCAAGAAAAATTGATTTTCATATATATTGTCTTCATAATATATTATTTACTGTATAATCATGTGATTTAAGTTGCCTGTCTTGACTGGGAAATTTTGTATAGATTATTTTACTTATTCTCTGAAAACTTTTGATTTGGCTTCAGTTCTATTTATTTTTCCATAGGTTTGGGTAGAGTATAGATATGAAGACAGTCTGGCTTTCCTTAAATGTTTTTTAAGATAGAGGGTCTAGACTCTAGTATCTCCCTCAGGGGGAAAAAGTATCTCAATCTATATCACATTTGAGGTAAAACTAATATCACATATATACCCTGTTTCCCCCAAAATAAGACATCTCCTGATAATAAGCCCAATCGGGCTTTTGAGTGCATGGCAATAAGG
>JANHFK010003842.1:109269-120364 GCA_036250565.1 Sibynophis collaris | reverse complement strand
GAATGAGGTGGCTGGATGGAGTCACTGAAGCAGTAGGCGTGAGCTTAAATGGATTCCAGAGGATGGTAGAGGACAGGGAGGCCTGGAAGAACTTTGTCCATGGGGTTGCGATGGGTTGGACATGACTTCGCAACTAACAGCAACGTAAGAAGATCAAGTACAAGGTAGTCCTCAAGTTAAATGAGACATTGGTTAACTGAGTTTGCCCCATTTTATGACCATTCTTACTGCAGTCATTAAGTGAATCACTGCAGTTGTTAAATTAGTAACACAGTTGTTAAATGAATTTGCATTCCCTGTTGCTTGTCAGAAGGTTGCAAAAGCTGATTGTATGACACCAGGGCCCTGCAACTGTCATAAAGATGAGTCAGTTGCCAAGTGTCTGAATTTTGATCATGTGGCCATGAAATTGTTGCAATGGTTGTAAGCCTGAAAAATAGTCCCAAGTCACTTTTTTCAGTGCTGTTGTAATTTCAGAAGGTCACTAAATGAACTGTTGTAAATTGAGAACTACCTATATAGAAGAGATGAGGTCCTGGATCTGGATCTTAGTTGGTTTCATATTGAATATCTGAAGAAGCTTTAATATTTCATGTTGACAATATACTGGCAATTTGTTTTAAAGTGTTTTGGCTAAATCAATCAGTCTACGCTCTGCATACTTCTATGAACAGGACAACAAAAACTTGCTATGCTTTCTAATCCATCTCCTTAAAACACCCAAAAGCTTTATGTTATTGACAAAAGCTGTTCCACAATGGTATCAAACCGTTTTGATACCATTTGTGCCTAATTCCCCAAATGGCAATGTGATTAGAATGTCAAATGTATTTCCCAGAAACCAGCATCAAGGAAGGGAAAATAAGTATATATGTGTAGATCATTTACTTGCTGTCAAACCTGGCCCAAGGTTTGACTACTGTGCTGCAAAATAATTAATGCCAAGTTCTACAATCTACACTGAGTGGATGACAGGAGCTTCCTGACCTCCAATAAATATTTCATTGCAGGAAACAGCAAACTGACAATTAAGACTTCTTTGCCCTGGTCCCTGTTGGGCTTTCCTTCCTTCCTTCCCTAGGACTTATAAGCACGCTCCTATTAAAAGGAATGAAAAACAGTCCAGCCACAAAAAGATCTTAAGGTCTTCTAGTGTCTCTTATCCAGTAACTAGAAAGTGGCTGGGAAGCTAACAAAAAAAAAAGACAGAGGAAATAAAGATACCTCCTGCTTATGACAAAGAGTACCAGAATACTAAGAGAATGATCAAAAGAAAATACATACCAGCTTCCAAAACTTCTCCCCATATTCCTATCTTCCACCTTCCCAGTCAGAAATGTTAGAAAGATCAATATCATAATATATCTAATTTCCAGTTCAGATTACAACTTGGTCATAAGGTAGCTTTATTTATTTTAAATAAGATGCAATTTAGAAGCAGGAACTTGTATCTCAGTCATATGTTTCCTCTAGTGAAGAAGAAATATTCTTCCCAAGGATGGCATTGTCTTAATAGAGGAGTGATAACAATTCAATGTGTATGTTATAGATCGATGCATCTTTAAGCCACAGAAAAATGTGGCCCCAGAATTGGAGGAGGTGTCATTACTGTGCAGAACCAATCTTCGGATTCTTCAAGATTTGTAGATAATCTCCAGAGGGCTTCCTAAAGTTAGTGCCAAATTATAACTATGAACTGACAGAAAAGAGAAATTAATAGTATATGGACAATAATCATATTAACTGAGTTTACTTGAATTTATGTTTTGCTTAAATTAAATCAAATCAAGGTTTTGTCCTGGCTCAGATTTTGGGAAATGTTGTCCACCCAATGCAAAGCTCAAAGATAAAGAAGATCTTGGCTTCAGACTAGTTATACAGCCCTTTTAAAATCAAAGTTTATCCTTGACCTATTGAATGGTGTACACCTTCCTTATTTGATCTCTCAGACTAAAGAGATAGAGCTATTATTTTATGTCATGACCTCCACCAGATGATGATGGATATTTCAATATATACAGTATCTTGAACCTAAAATGTGTGTTGAAAGCCATGCACAGAATGGAGCTGTTGACCTTACAGTGTGCAGGAACAAACCTTTCCTTCCCCAGATTCTCAAACTTCTACAGATTTAGAGTTATTGACAAAGAAGAAACCATGGAAACAACCAATGTACAAGGAAGGTGAGACTGTAATATCCTCTTGATTTCAGACTTCTACTCCTTCGTCTAAGCATCCAGTAGGTAAAAATAAGATTGACAGGACTGGGGAAGATGAACTGGGGAAATTCTTTGGCTAGAAAACTTTGGGGAGAGGGGTTAAGATTCAAGTACGCCGACCTCTTGCCCATTGACATCTTTCCCTATAGCAGCAATGGGCAGTTTGGCAAATGACACCTGAGAAGTAAAATGGATTCTCAGGACTGTGATTAGATGTCAAACTGTCAAAAGGATTGAAGTGCAGCACAGAAAAATAGTCAAATGGCCAGGGCAGTGGGACAGAATTTTCAGATGGAGATCATTCTCCATTCAACTAGAGCTGAACATTTCAATTTAAATCAGCCAGTGTCTATATGACACCATGCATTCAAGTATTAGAATGTTTTGTGAAAATCTCCACTAGTAACCCTACCAACAATAAATCTAACACAATATATAAGTGATTAAAACCCACTATCTTCTCTTTAAGACCTCTCTTTTACACACAAACACACAGAAAAAGATCCCAGTGGATAGACATTGCTATTTGTTGTTCTATTTGTTTCTCTGTCTAAATTTACTACTTTAACAGACATTGGGTTTTTGTTTTTGTTTTTGTTTTTTTGCATCTAGGAATGTTTCAAAATGACTGATAAGTCACTCTGAATGATGCATTCATTTGTGCCATGACAGATTCCATTTTGGCAACTTGCACTCATTTCCCAAACGTAAAGAAATTCATGATGGATTTCATTGACTTCAGCACCAGAGGAAGTAATCTCCTGCCCTCCTCAGATCAGTAGCAAAGCATGGTTTAGGCAGGGGTTGGCAGTCCATAACGATGGAATTACATAGTTACAACTCTTGGAACCCTCAGAATTGCCTAACTGAAATTCAGTCAGAAACACGCTGAATTGTGGTGGCGGCATTTGTCATAATTAAATATTGCAAAGTAAGAACTGAACAAGATCTATTAAGTCTCTGATAAACTTAGTAAACTTGGTCCACCTTTTTAATTCATGTCTCCTAGTATGGGTGAATTCAGCTGTGAAATCTATTTACCTTCGAGACCGGTTCGGGTGTGATCCCGCACAGATGGTTAAAAAACAGGATGTAATGACATCCCGGCGGGTGGGCCACCAGCGCTACCAGTTCGGAGAACCTGATAGAACCCGGGGGGATTTCACCACTGGGTGAATTCTGGGAAGGTGCATCCATAGGTGCTATGTCTTGTTGCGAAGCCCTTAATCACTGATCAGAATGGAAGCCAAACGTGCAGGCTGAAGGCTCTGGCCTCAGGAAAAATGACAGACCACTTTCCACCGCTATGAAGGTCTTCTTGTAAAGATGGACACACCTGACCTTTTGATATTCTCCAGGAAATCTGGGCAGAGAAGTTGGATGGCCAAGATTCTAGGAATTTCCCCTGGGAAAAATGATTTCTCAGAAACATAACACTTTCTTAATGGTGACAATAGCACTATTATTGAAAAAGCTGGAAATTCAAAGTGACTACAGACTGATGGAGGGATGATAATACAGAAGAAGGTGAGATATTCACACGAAGCATACCGTGCTTCATTTCCGAGAACCATCAACTTTTTCTTCTCCTTTAGAACAGGTTTCTAAACCAACTTCCTTTCTGAGAAATTGAATAATAAGCGGTAGGAAAATAAATATAAACAACTTTCTGTGCACTGTAATTTGTCTACTTCGGCAAGGGAACAGACAACGGATACTTCCAAGCTGTCTGGCTGCTTGCGATCTCTTACAAGGGTCATGCTCACTGTCCCTGAAAAAGCAAGTAAATACAGTGATGGAGGATGTTTATCTGTCTATGGTAAGGAAGAAACAGCTCTTTTTTCATAGCCTTTATGGGTGGGCAGCTCGAGGAAGCCTGGATTCAGTGTCTACGGATTTGTGAAAATTCAATGCTTCCCACTTTTTTTCTGGTTCTTTGGGTCCCTTGATATGTTCACCAGGATACCTTTGCCTGAGGCCAGAGAAAAAGAAACCTGGTGCTATTACTTGGGCCATCAAATACCATCTGCATTAAAATGCATCTCTATTTGACATCCAATTGCAATAGTAATTGATATTATTCTATTTGCAGTAGGATGTATGATATTAGATGACAAGTATCTAGTGGGGGTCATCTGGAAGTCTGTCTTTCCTATTTGTCTATAGCACGTCTGTTTTACCCATATGTCCCCTTGTAGATAGCCCCACATAAAGGGGTGAGAAAAATATCAAAGGAATCCATTTTACTGCCTCTTTTCCTGAAATATGAAATGTTTTGTGAAATGGGGCCCCCAACACTACCTCTCCATTTAACAGTAGCAGCACCAGCAACTAAGTCCATTAATAAAGGAGAATATTTGTAGCTCAGCGTTGACATGAAGGGTCCTTGGTGCTCTCTGAACTTGCTTGTTTTCTTGCAGACATTTCATTACTCAAACTAGGTAATCTCATCAATACTAGTAATATTCTAGTGGCTTGCCTGTCAGTGTTGGTGGGGGCAACCTTAGATATTCTTTGATTGGGTTTGCTGTTGGCTTCTTTGAGAGTTTCTTGATTGGGGTATTATTTACTTGACTGTTGCCTGGAACTTTGACAAATCAGCCATCAACAGACACATAGACATTAACAATATCTATAGACTATGCAAAAGAGACTATCATCCAGCCCAAAAAGGAACAAAAAGACCCAAGCACTCTCCACTAGCATTCAGCACCTAGATCATCATAGATTAACTTCAAGGTTAACATCAGACCAACAATCAAGCAAACAAGAAACTGCCAAGGAAACCAATAGCAAGCAGTTCATTCAAAGAATCTCTAAGACTGCCCCCACCAACACTGACTAGAATATAAACTGACATCAAACTAGCACTGATGATATTACCTAGTTTGGATAGTGAAACCTCTGCAAGAAAACAACCAAGCTCAGACAGCACCAAGAACTAAGCTAAGTTCCTTTGAGTTGAGCTCAACTCTAGGATACTTCATAGACCAGAGTTCCCAACCTTTCCGGGTTTGCAAACCAGCAAGAGTGGGAGAGGGGATGGGTTGGTGCGAGTTGTGGTCAAGCGGGCACATGGGTGCTCACAGGTCCATTTGCATAACAATGGACAAGCACACCCTCTGCTCATGCAAATGGAATGTGCACACATGCTTGTGCAAGTAGGGATATGTGTGCACACATGCTCACCCATCACCTCTGTGGCCTGGTTCCAAATGGCTCAAGGACTGGTAGTGGCCCACAGCCCACGAGTTGGGGGACCCCTGTCATAGACAAGTCCCTACAGTCTTCTTGGCAGCAGTATAAAATGATTTACTTTTGCCTGCTTTTCTGTACCCCACATTTCAATGCAGCCCAGAAATGTCTTCTGTCCTCAAACAAACCAGATCTGGGCCTGTTTATCTTTTTGAGATCAGTTGATATCAGCTAAGTCCCAGCAGCTAACTGAGTTTTTCAAATCTCACTCAAAATGAAACACTTTTAAGAATATGGTCCAACCAGTATGAACCTATCTGAATGGTACTATAACTGAAATGAGTGGGTTTTCCCCCCGGGAATGTGCATGGCATTGGACTGGACCAAGAAGAAACTGAGTGATCAACTCATTCCCATTGAAACCCATTGCACATTAATGAAATAATAATATTGCAGCTGAGGTGACCCTTTTGTACATGAATGCTTCAGGAGCTGTGCTTGAATTCAATCAGACCAAGGGGGGACTGGCCTCCTTTCTATTTGTCATGCCCTTGTTGATACATGGGATGCAGCTTTTACAGGAAAGAAAGGGCAGAAACACAAACCTATTAACTTAACCCCCATTTGTCCTTCCTTGTGTGGCTCTCACAGCAGCTCTCAAATGAATGTATTTATTTTTCACGGCTGCTTTCAAATACTCTTTGCATCTTCTATAGACTTCCTTAATGCCTCAGACAAGGCATTGTATAGGTAAAGTACAAAGGCAGTTAAGTGGGAGGTGAAAATCAAGAAAGCTGCCAAAGTCAAACCACTGCTATAGTTAGTTTTTAAAGACAATCTTTGGCAGAAAAACAAACAAACAACAATTAGTATATCACTGCAGTGGTACTTCTATAGGGAGGGGCTGGGGGCTAGATTTTGAAACAGCTTAATAGTTAACCAAAGGAATAAGAAGTCTATGAAAATAACAACTTAATGTTACCAATAATAATAGGTGTCTGATATCCAATCCCAAAACATCTGAAGCAGCACCTGAACACTACTGGCATTGATAAAATCACCATCAGTCAATTACAAAAGGCAGCTTTACTTGGGACATCCTGTGATGATACCTTTAACATCATCTAACAACATCTGCTTATCCCAGGTCTTTGGGAAGGACAATAGGTAGACAAAATGTCAAATCCACTTTAAAATCTGGCTGACTATGCAATTAGCCACAATAATACTAATTATTGCCCTCCATGGATACCTTCCTGTGGTGCTCTGATGGCATTAAGAGCTATGTTGGCAGAGTGTATACTATCAGAAGAGTCACCGACAGCTCTTAGCAGAAGAGATAAAATAAATGTATCTGTCAACCCATTTACTATGCTGAAAAAAAAGCCAGAAAAAGAATTCTGTACTGGATTGATGGCCACCCAGGTCATGTTAGAGTTTCTTGTCAACAAGGGCGTAGCTGTGTATTATTGGAAGAACAACAACCACAGACAAGGACAAAAGTATTATGTTTAAAAATTGTGCCATTATGGCCTAATAAATCAGAACCAACAAAGCAGGATTACATAAAACGAATGTTTGAACTTTGAAAAGGAATTTGTCCAGATTCAAATATCACCGAACAATTAGCAAATCAAAGGAGACTTATCACCGAAATAAAATAAAATATTCAGGGAGGCAGAAATGGAAAAGATTTAGAAAAATTGTGAAAAAACGGAAGATCCAAAAACATTTTAGAAGAATGTCTTCTAAAAGCTAACAGTTGGAAATTTCAAAGAAACAACTAATGTGAAGTACATAAATGATAACTTAAAGGAAATAATAACAACAGAAGCAGTATAAGCCAGCATTGAAACAACCTATAAATTGACATCTTGGCAAGGAGATGTAATAGACAAAATTATGGTGTATGTTGAATTACCAGTAGTAAGATAAAGATTGCCAGCACTTAAAGTAATATCCCCAAAAAGATCTGGCACCTGTAATGAAAGATATGATTAAGATGCTGCAAGGATTAAAATAATATCTATCAAAAAGACTAATCAGCTTGACCAATCAGCTATAGTGCAGCAGTGGTGGTCACAGCAGAACTGAATATCAAAATTAGAAAACCAAATGCAAAATCATATTCAATCTCAAAGTGGATGATCAGACTGGAAGCCAAGGTAAAGAAATTAAGATCAGATGCAAGTAATTTAAAAACATGAAAGAGCAAACATTGAAGACTGTAAGGATCAAGAAAAGCCTAATAAAAAATTATTGGTTTAGCACCAGAACAAGTGAAGAAGCTTTGGAAATAAATCATAAAGCAACAATAACAGCAATAGCTGGGAAAATTGAATTATATAAGGCATGAATCACCCAATTTAGGAAAAATCAGTTATTTTAATCAGACAAGAAGCGATTCCACCAAAATATAAAAGGCAATAGAAATCCTGCAAATGAAAAACCAAACCAAAAAGAAACAATCCAGTTTGGAAAGATCAATTGGAAATTTTAAAAAAGACAATAATAAAAATGCTGGATGGATAAAAGAATCTGAAAATGAAATGAGTAAAAATCAAATGGAGGAACAAATAATAGCAGAATGCTTAAAAGAAATGGTTAAAAACTGAGTCAAAACAATTAAAAACTGGACATCTCCTGGAAATGATCAATTGCATGGCTTTCGGCTCAAATATCTGACTAGCTTACATCCAATTATAGCTAAACAGCTTAATGAAGCATTGCATACTACTGGTAATTTAACATCAGCAACTTGTTAATAAACAGCAAAACTTATTTGATTAAAAAAAGATTCAATGAAAGGAACAACATCAGGAAACTGTAGGTCAGTGATGGCTAACATTTTTCACCCATAATTCAATCCCCCCCCCCCTGTGCATGCGCACGTGATCGTCCTGCACAATCCCCGCTTTTGGCACACAATGATACTGTGGGCCCGGTAGGCCTGTTTTTTGTCCTCCCCAGGCTTTCTAGGAGCCTGGGGAGGGTGAAAATGGCCTTCCCCACCCCTCCTGGAGGACCTCTGGAGGCCGGAAATGGCCTGTTTCCCAACTTCTGGTGGGCCCAGAAGGCCCCAAAATTATCTGGCTGGTACACGCATGCACGCTGGAGCTGAGACAGGGCAACGCTCAGGTGCCCACAGATATGGCTCCGCGTGCCAACTGTAGCACACGTGCCATAGGTTCACCATCACGGCT
This sequence comes from Sibynophis collaris, assembly GCA_036250565.1. Lineage (NCBI taxonomy): Eukaryota > Metazoa > Chordata > Lepidosauria > Squamata > Sibynophiidae > Sibynophis > Sibynophis collaris. Next base: position 111,747 of record JANHFK010003842.1, on the reverse strand, counting down.
GTAGGCCAATAACATGTTTGCCTATAATATTTAAATTACTCGCTAACAAAATAGCGGACAACTTCCAAGATTATTTAGAAAAAAATCATATCCTTCCTGTAGAACAGAAAGAAAATAAAATGAAAAAGCAAAAGTTCAACCTGGCCACCTTTGTCTGTATGCCAATTAAACCCTGAACAGGTTATTGTAATTTGTTCTAATGTGGGGATGTCCTTGAAGGAAACCTGGAAACCACATCAGCTCCAGAATGCCAGGTTTCTCTTAGCTCTTTCCTGATGGATATATATCGCCAGCTTTGGCAATGCTGCATTGGCTTTCATAATTTTCTGGATTAAAGTCAAGGTGCTTATCTTGATACATTCCTTTCTAAATGGTCTGGGACTTATTGTTTGAAGAAATTGCTTCCCCTGTATTTTGTGAGCCAGGAGTTCCAGCTGTTGTTTAAGAATTTAATGCAAGTACTGGTCCAAAATGAGGATGGTTCAGAAATGACTCAGAGAAAAGTTATCTTGCAGGTGGGACTAGCTTTATGGAATTCCTTCCCATTTGATACCTGATCTTGTTCTTCTTTGGGGTATTTTAAATAAATCATTAAATTTTATTTTTATAATCAAGCTTTTCCCAATAACAATTTGGGCTAATATTGCCATCTTACCAGGGGTGAAATCCAGCAGGTTCTGACAGGTTCTGGAGAACTGGTAGTGGAAATTTTGAGTAGTTTGGGGAACCGGTAAATACCATCTCTGGCTGGTCCCAGAGTGAGGTGGGAATGGAGATTTTGCACTGTCCTTCCCCTGGAATGGGGAGGGAATAGGGATTTTGCAGTATCCTTCCCCTGCCATGCCCACCAAGCCACACTATGCCCACCAAACCACGCCCACAGAACCAGTAATAAAAAAAATTGGATTTCACCACTGCATCTTACCATTTTATGACTGGAATGACCTTTCTTCATTGTTCTTTATGATTTGTTACAAGGTTTTGGAGCATTTTAAGATGGTTAAGATTTGGCTTATGGTATTGATCTATAACAAGCAGTACTGTTGCTGCTGCGGTCTGGTCTGACCAGATGTGAGAGGGATCAATAAAATGAATAAATAAATAATTCTGAGTTGGTACTTCTCCCAGTACACCAGAAATGAAGCACTTGGTTTAACAGGACAAAGCAATAAACAATATCCTCACCCACCAATCTCCCCCACCAAAAGTTCAACATTTTCCATTTTGACAGTAGTGACACTAGCACCCTTCATGGTTGATGGGTCCTTTAAAACAAGGAAGAAGGAAGTGACTTGAACATGCATTTTTTGCACCATGTTTTTTCTTCCCATACTTTGTTTTTTTTTAAAAGAAAAAATGTCATTAAAATATTTCCGGTATGCATGATTGCACAGTTGCACAGCTGTCTCTTCTGTTTCACAACTGGCATAAACTTTATTAAATTTTGTATTTCTGAGCCTTGGGCAGGAAGATATAAAGCGTCGTCCTCTCTATCTTTCTTAGAGCCAGGCTAAAGGGAAAAATCCTTGGCAGAGGAATTAAGAATTCACAGCTAAATAGAAAGGAAATGTTGGTTCAGCCTGACTGGTGGCAGCCTACCATAATTAATTTTTACTGGAGAACCTTTAGAAAGAATCAACTAATGAGATTTTAAATTATCTAGGCATATAATACATGGACTGCAAGAATTTGGAAGACCACAAGGCCACAAAGATGACAGAAAAAAATAATAATATTATTTTTTGCTGCCATTTTCTGGTTGTCTGGATTATTACTATTCAGATAGGATATGCCTAAAAGGACCGCCCTCCTCCATGTTTTTGATCCCACATATTAGTCAATATCTTCTGCCATGTTCAGTGTGCATTCAAAAGCTCTTCCAAATCGATGACATTTTAAAGAATGGGGCGGGGAAATTGCCATGGGCATCTGCAGGACGCCAAGAAAAGGCAAAGGACAACAAATGGAATATCATCACACAAATGCATACATTACTGTCAGGTGTTGGGATGCAAGCGTGTAAATGTGCCTCTGTGCACTATCATTATGATGGGCACTGCTGGTAACATTGGCAAACAGCCTGTAGTCAAGAGAACATTCATCTATGCTTTGATAGCAGTGCTAAAACTGATTGTCATATTATGAAGAATTCTCCAGTATGGAATTCTGTGCAGCTGAATCATTCTGGCATCTGCTAAAGAACAGACGTCCCTGTTTCCATTGGAAATATAGGGATGAGATTTGACTGAGTGCATACAAAATCTAACTTTCATTCCTGCCACTTTCAGTTTAAAATGGATATCAAGAAACAATTTTGACTGTGATCTTTTATGAGGCAGTGATGACCAATTGATAATATCAGGCTACCTAGCTCAGGCTGGAGCCTTGGTAGTACAGTGGTCTAAACCACCCTGTTATTAACACCAGCTGCCTGCAATTACTGCAGGTTCGAATCTCACCAGGCTCAAGGTTGACTCA
>JANHFK010003841.1:22788-33609 GCA_036250565.1 Sibynophis collaris | reverse complement strand
TTTTTCCTGAAGATTCCAGTGAATTTTTGTGCCCATATTTTGCAAATCAGCATACTTAGCTATGTGAGATCCATTCACTACATTTGGAGAAATACTTCAGAGTATTACATAATGCCCCTTTTAAACAACTTAGTAGTATCAGGAAATTTGGTCAATTTATTGTTTGCCAATAAACCTGGATGACTTCTAAACAAGTTTTACAAAAAAGTGAACAACTTTTTCACAGTATTTTGCTCTACTTTTAAAATAATTTTTATTTAAGTATTTTTATTTAACATTTTAATATATTTAAGAAAAGCTTATAAATGTGAGAGACAAGGTTATTGCTTATAAGCTGGCAAATCTTCATCTCTACATGAAATGTTTATGTATATCTTAGCATCTTAATGAATAAGGATATTTAACATTTGGAGTTATAAACAGACATACTATGAAAAACTAACCATTTGGGTTGTGTATAATTTAGGTTGCTTATTTGCTCCCTTGTCAGTAACATACTTGTATACTATACACACACACATACACCAATTATGCTTATAACTTAAATGACATAGTATCGCAACTTGAATGAGCATTTCCTAAAAATAACATTCCTAAATATAACATTAGAAAAACACTCATTTTGTTTTAAAAAGTTAGCATATATAAGGTAGAAAAAGTCTTGCCTATATTTACTGAATCTTCCCAGTCTTCCAGGATTTCAGTCACTGTGAGAACATAAACGTAAGTCCTATGCTTCCGGTCTTGATTCTGCTTTAGTATGAAAAAAGATAACAGAAATATGTTTAATTTACATTTGCAATATCAGAGATATATTAACATTACTTACATCCTATTTCTCCATGGTAAAACAATACTCAAGGTGACTGACATTCATGAATTAGCATGATCCCCAAAAAGCAACATTATTCTGAATTTGTATCAGGAGAGGTACAATATGGAGCTTTTAGCTGGTAAGATGCAAATTTTGATATAATTAGGAATCAAAGCTTTCATAGAACAGTATGAGCATGCTTGGAGTACAACTGAATTGGAGCTGAACTTGTATATTACCAAAATGTGCCAAAACTATGTGATGTTTTTAATTTTAGTAATGAGTGCTACATGTTGCACCAGTATGATTAAAGACAGGCCTAATCTATATGTACTACAGCATTTATGGGCCCCTTTGATGAAATCCATAGAAGACTATGACTGCAAGCATGAGAAATGTTAAACAGCATGAATTAACAAATGAAAAAAAATAGGTAGGTTGAATTTTTATGAAACTACAAGAAATGGGAAGAATAAGCCTGAATGATACTGACCCATCCGTATAGAACAGAGTTGAGTGTATGTTGGAAAGTGATGGCATAGCTGTCATGAATGAGAGGGCATTATGAGATATTCTATAATTATCTGATGTGTATACAAAAACTGAAATCCACAGATTGGTGATAATTACAAATTAAGGCCCAGTGAGCAGTCATAATGGAAGAACAATTATTAGTTCTGTGTACCATTCTGAGGAAATTATATAATGTTCTGAGTTAATATAATAGGGGGGGGCAGTTTAATTAGATGGCTTAAGTAAGTGGATAAGAAGACAAAAGTAAATGGGTCATTTAGAGGCCCTTCAATGAAAGAGAATGAGGATTTTTGATAAATGTTTGCTCAGGGAAAAGTCTGAATGTGATACAGACTTATTTGGAGAAAAAAATAGATATGGAAAGAAATGAAAAAATGCTAAAGTGAAAGAATGACTATTGAAAGAGAAAATATGTGTCCTGTATAGAGAAAACAAATTGATAAAAATAAGAGGGATGAAATGTTAAGATAAAAAGGAACTCATATATATTGAAATGAATTTTATATACAGTATATAGGAAATAGTAGTGATAATGGAATGGAAATAAATGCTATAAATGTTAATGTTCAGAAAATGATTATGAAAAATATGTCAAACACTGTGAGAATGTCTAAATATTGCAAGGTTGCCAATATAGTGTAATATAAAAAAATAAAATATGTATGCTTTTTGCTTATAGAATAGCTATGTTACTTGTGAAAAATATACCTATGCCTGATAATTGTATAATGAGCAAGAATGGCATCTTTCTAAAAAGAAAAGTAACAAATCTGAATCCAAAAACTACCGTAAAATTAGTTTGTCAAGTGTGCCTCACAGAATTCTGGCTGAAATGGTAAAAGAGGGGACAATAAACAAAATTGGACCAGAGTACTGAAACTTTATATTAGGCGTATGATGTACATTCATATATTTGTTCTTGAAAAGGTAACAATGAACATGAGGATATAATAAAATAAATAGGCATAGCAAGGAGTAAAACATGGATGTGTGATGAGAACTTGACACTTTAATAAATCAATAAAAATGTTTGTGATGTTAGAAGTGTATTGACTGAAAACATGAATACAGAATTTAACATAAATGCTGGTAGAAAGGTCATGGATATTATGGGATTTGATACAAGGAATGAATATTTATTAAAAGAAGCAGAAGTAGCAAAACTAGTATATATAACAAGATGTTTTTATCCACTTTGTTATCTGGAAGTGAAAACTGAGTTTAGCTAAAGAAACATAAAAGTTGAATAGTATGGAAATGAAATACTTAAGCAACATGTATAGTAACAAGGAAAATATAGGGTCAAAAATGAGAAGATGCAAAATCAATGCTCTGAATATAAAAGTGTGTGAGACTAGAATGATAGAAATGTGACTTACAACCCTATTTGAGCCCAAAATTTCTGTTGTGAGACATTAGTTAAGTGAATTTTGCCCCATTTACCTTTCTTTGCCACAACTGTTAAGTTAATCACTGCAGTTGATAAGTTAGTAACCTGGCAATTGTGCCTCTGTCTTCCCCATAACCAAACACCTGAATTTTGATCACATGATCATGAGGATGCTGCACAGGTCATAATTTGAAAAATCGTTGTGACATTTTTCAGTGCTGTTGTGAATTTGAATGGTCACTAAAGGGACTGTTTTAAATCAAGGACTACTTGTAGTTTGATCATACAGATGGAATGATTGAGAAGTGAAGGCCAAAGAAATGTATAAACAAGGGTGAAGGTATTGAGAAGAATGGGACTGAGAAAGGCATGGTTGTATGGAGTTAATGAGATCTTCAGAAAGAGAACAGAGATGTTTAAAGAACAAAAAATAAGTGTATGAAACCTTGTAGGGTATAATAGAAACAAAGATAATTTGTAAAGATAAAAACATCTGGAGAAAGGAATGATATAAGTGCAATCTGGATTTAACCATTTCGTGTTCTTTTCTTTTATATCTGATCTTCATTTTATTTGGCTTACTATTTCTTCCTCCACTTCTGCCCTTTGCATAATACCGCTCATTCTAATCCCAAAGGAAATAAAATGATGAGAATGTACATACAGTATATATAACAAAATATAATGAATAAAATTGATATTAATGGTTAATCATCATTATAGGAACAAGGTAACAAACTAGGAAAACGCAAAATATATAAATATTATAAAAGTCTAGAATGAATCTGCAATATTAGAAATAATATTAGTTTTCCTTGTATGCTTGGCAACAGAAATATAAATGCTACAAATATGGTTTTCCTTTATCTACTGGCTTTTATTGAATTTGCCAAAGTGGTCAATTGGATTTAACAGAACATGCTATGTCCAGGAATTGGACAAAAGTTAATTAACTCTGTTATATAAGTTTTTCAAAGCAAAGCTCTTCACAAAATCCCTTTCCATGAAGATTTAAAGCAACTTTATTTTGCTTTGAAAACTCTCCTCTTTTGTACATGTGTGTCTATAGCAGACACATCCACTGAGACTGCCAGCAAAGCAGCCATGGATGCATAGAAGCACGGAGAACCTTGGACTGCTGTGCAAGTTTTCTAATAGCTATGTCTACTTCATCCAAACATTTAGAGAAGTGCTTCCTTTCAATATCCTCATTGCTTTTCAGTGGAGGTATTAATGATTTCAGCCTGAATAAATTTCAAAAACACAATTGAAAACTGGAAAAAGTAATATCCCATAGAATAAACGTCTTCTCATTTTTGTATTATAATATTGTTCCATTGTTAAATCTTATTAAGTAGTCCAACAACTTATATTATCAATTCTTCACCCAAGTAATTTTAGATGTGTTTCCTCCTGTCCCTAATAAGTACAACTACACATTAATTTTCTATAATATATTCCCATTTTTTTAAAAAGACTCACCTCAAATATTCCCAACAATCTGCCAAGTTTTCCTTTTACTCCAGCCTGCAAGAAATGAGACAGATTTTTTAGAAAAAAAAATTTATAGACAATCCTTGTATTCCCACAATATAATTTCTAAGGATGTAATTGTGGGGAGGAAAACCACCCCATTTTGCAATTCTAGCAATTAGGTTCAATTCAATTACAAATTTTCACAGTTTCAGTCACAAATTGACTTCTGTGGACCTTACATCATACTTAAGTGGTCAGTAGAGGTGGTGTCCATAAGTGCACTAACGTGCCTATTGTCCCTGTCATTGTATTTTTATTCTTTTGTTCTTGTTCTTGTTTTTGTTTGACAAATTCTAATAAATAAATAAATAAATACATTTAGGCACAGAACTTTCCAACAAAGGTTCCTATTTAATTATTTTCATAGGACTTACATGCAAGGAAAATGTAACTAATAAGGCAGATGAAAGTTTGAGAAATGTAGCATACTTAAGTAGTAACCAATTTTGTTCTTCAAGAAAATACTTGATAAGAATCATATTCTTAAGAAGAACATTTTGATTTCTACATCTTGCAAAATCGTCTGGCACTATCATAAAGGAATATTATACATTTAGTAGCAGTAAAGTATTTTCATTCAGATGAGTCTAGCATGTAACCCATTTTAACACAATTATGGCCTGAAAAAGGAATTTAAGAATGATTCTTTTTAGATTATAATGTTGTGAAGCATCTTGTCTACCTTATATACCAGAAGGAATGAATTAGTAGTAAAGTTTCTGAAAAAAAAGAGCCACACATTATTTCAAATTGGGAACTTTGAATCATTTTACCTCTTCATAGACTTCTCTGACAGCAGCACCACCTGGTTCTTCTTCAGGTTCCATTCCTCCACCTGGAACAATCCATTGATCTGGGTACCGGCTACTGCTTACTAATAGCACCTATGAATAAAATCACTGTAATGAATATATTTATATCACCTTTTCATTAAGAGACCAAGTAGCGTGCAACAAATAATACTATCTGAAAATAATAAAGCAAAGAAAGTAATTTAAAGGCCAAGCTAGAGACATGTTTTGATACTTCTTGAAAAAAAAACCTAGCAAAAACTAATTGTAACTTCTTACATTCCCACTTTAGAAACAACGATGAAGAAATTCTCCACTTGCAATAAGTAGGTCTTGCAATGATAGCCTCCTCAAACAGAGCAGTGTATTTTAATAATGAGATAGACAGTCTCTTTGGTAGCCAGGTATAATTTTCAACAACTGAAGGCTTTAATGGTTACAACCAACAATTTGAATTAAGCCTAACATTCTCATTGTCAAATTAGATTTCTATTAGAAAATGAGACAACCTATGAACTTCTGCTGCTTTCAGACTTAAATGATAGAATGGAGCTTGGATAGTTTTTAATATCTTGCAGCTCTTCCGTTCAGATTTCTGATCCTAAAGCAAACCCACAAATGTGCCAAAAAAAACAAACAAATCCCAGAACATCTGATTACAAATCCAGGTTTCTTAAATAGTTTTTTCCTTGAGAACTAGAAATTTGAAGGAACATTAGAGCTCAGCTGTCCAGAGAAAAAGCAATCATGCTGAAAATTAGTCAAGTTATTGAAAATTACACCAGATTAATTTAGTACATGATATTTTGAACCAGTTTGCCTAAACTCCTTTATTGTACACTCTGATCTCATATTTCACACAATCTTGTTAGACTCAGGTCTTCAATCTTTGGGCTGGACTTGACTATTTCTTGTGGACTGAATATCATCATAGTCATGAACATTCTTGTCAATGACCACCTAAAAAAATTATTTGGTTCATTCTGAACCTATGGAACTAGACAGAAAATCAGTACAAATATTCAATTAGGGATATGCTGTGTTTTGTAATGAAGCTTTAAAACATACTTCAATTTGGACATGGGTCTATACAACCTAATGAAGACTTCTTTAAAAATAACCTGTATTTTTTCCTGCGCTTGCATGTTGAGCATCCCCCGTCCCATACAATTTGAGTTAAGGAAGTGCCAACAGGGTACGATGAAGTGCCTTGGAGTAGGCGAAAGTATGCTGTTAACACTCCTTAATTCATATTCATATTTTTATAAACCTAAGTAGCTACACTGTGTGAGCCAAGAAAAAAGGATAGTTTCTTTAAAGAGATAATTGACAGGTATAATATGGACACTTGCACCTTTCTTGCTTTTAATATAAAGAAGAGCATACTCCTCTTTTACTACTAGATAGGATTTTGATACCAGTCAACGTTAGTCTGTGAGATTATGCAATTATGAAAACTTTGGCTGTTTAAAAGTAGCACTTCATGTAAGTTCACTGCTATAGGCACACTATAAGCTTGTATATTTGTTTCCAACTCTAATGCATTAAATATAACTAAGCAGATACTTTTCTTGGTATTATTCCCATTTTAAAAATTAGGGGACAGTATCATAGTTCCTAAACTATGAATTCAGATTTTTTTAAACTCAAATATGTTTTCCAAAACGAAACAACATCCTATTCTCAAGCAAGAATTAGAATGATATGTCCTAGTATTTGGGGGTTACTTCACTCTACTGCTTTCCAATATTTCCATTATTCACACTCTTTGTCTTATTTGAAAAGCAAAGAAGCGATCAGTTCTTACAGAGAAAAATCTATAGAGCACTATTAACCAGTGTCAGTTGTCCCCTAACTCCGCTTTGTGAACATAATTTGTAAAGCTATTGTTAATACAGCATTCCAAGATTACATTGTATAGTCTGCAGGGACTTCAAAGCTAGTGAATCAAAAGCTGATAGGTCTAAAACTACTAAATCCCATTCATCCAAATCCAAGAAGTAAGGGAACCAGATCTGTGTTAATTTCAAATATCAGAGGAAATCCTCTTGAGCAATGGGTTCTCCATCACTGGAGATTTTCAAACAAAGGGCATATGTTTTGAAGGTCTCTGCTTTGGTTATAAAGATGGATTAGAATGTTCCTTGTAATTCCATTATTCTAATTTTGTATTCTATGTGCAATTAAAGCAAGTCACCAACTGCTCCAGCTTCTCTTTAATATTAGGGTCATTGGGCTGCTACACAGTGCAGGAAAGCATTAGTAATCAATCCACCCAGCTATAAGAAGGGCAGAGGGTAAATTTTCTTCACTGTACTTGCAACCATGAGGATGATTCTGTCTTCTAGAAAGAAAGCTGGGGTCAGGTGATCATAACTTATTAAATTAGAAAAATGTTTCTAAACCTGATATTTTATATTTAAAATCTGAGTGAGTTTTTGTAAGATCAAAGCAGCATAAAATAATATCTAGACAAAAGAACACATAATTTTGAAATTAACAGAGCTATAAAGATGAAATATAAACTCTTAAGAATTCAGTTATTTACATGTTTACATAGGCTGTCAAGCCACAGAAAATTCATTGTTCCAAATGTACTCTCTTGCCTATGTCAATTTGGCTCTTTCCTAATGTACCAGGACGTATGTCAAAATTCTCTAACCACATTGATAGGGAATTCTAGAAATTGCCACTTCAACAATTTCATGATACTAGACTGTAGAAAATTGGTTTGCACCATTAGTTTCTTCTTCTCCCAGTTACTATTCTTACATTATATTCTCTTAACGACACTGTAACACCTTAACAACAAATTATATCCATGCAAAATATTTAAACTATTGTTAGATACATCTTGCATAAGACCAATGGGAAATAAAGGTATCAAGTATCAACTAATGTAAATTAATTCTGCCATGTACTGTACATGGTTTTTACTGGATTTTTTTAAAATAAAAAATAATGTAGGATTTATTTTCTATTTCTTCTCTAATAGCAGCACAAATTACACATTTTTCTTAGTAAAATGAAGTAGCGTTTAGAAAGATAGCTGAGAATGATTTTAGAATAAACTGGTTAATTTGTTCATAGTATATTTTCTTCATGTTTATAAATTTTAGATCACATTTAGATACTGTGATCACAGTCAGGTACTTTATAGTTTTTAGGCTTCTACTGCCTTCTACATTATGTCTAAAATTTTAGACACATATGTTTATTTTTCTCCCATCCAAAATATTTTTTATTGTTATATCCAAAAACATGTATTTTCATCAGATGAAACTTTTTTTTTTTCCCAAATGAAGGAAAACATGTTTTTGTATTCATATGAGTGACCACCAACAATAATGAATCTGATTATTTTTCCGGATGAAACAAACCAGCTTAATGAAAATGTTTCATTCAGCATTTATATTGTTTAGCCTGTGATCAGAGATCCCAATTACTAATACAAGGAAGGATTCATTGTTTAGCTTGCCTGAAGCTTGAAAATACAAGTTTGTACTATTATATAAGATTCAAATCCATGAACTATCAAAACATGGCACTTTCAGTAACTGCCCCTAGCTTACTGGAAAAATGTAAGCAGTGAAAGAAATTGCCTGTATTAAATTTGTATATAAACTTAATTTTTATTCCTATAGTCAAAATCAGTTTCAAAACATAAGCAGCCTTAAGGATCAAAGCATTATTTTATCATGAAATTCTTATAAAATAAGAACTGAAAGGAGCCTTTTAAACCACTAAAGCTTTTTTTGCTCAGTACGGAAACCCAATTTAAAGCATACACAATAAATGGCTATCCAGCTTCTCTTGAACCTAATACAGGAGAATTTCCCACTTTTTTTGAGAACTAGTTCTATTTCTGAACTGCTTTGATTGTGAAGAAAAAGCATTGATATGGTGCCCTTTTACATACCTTGGATTGTATACACTTGAATATACTGTTGAAATTTTCTTTTCTCAAGAAAAAATGTACTCCATTTTCTTAGTTTCTCCTCATAAAATAGAGTTACCAGACCTTTATTATTTATGTTTTTCTTCCCTGAACTTCAGTTTTTAAAAATCTTTCTTAAAATGAATATTCAGAACACCCGAGGTAGAGTTTGCCTAATGCAAACATGTTATAACGATAACTACCTGTAATTTGGAATATAATTATCTTGTTGTGCCAAATAGGACAGCAGGTTTTTTGTTTAGAAGTATACTTTTAATCCAAATAGTTTGAATACAGTGTATTATGTAGCTTTCAAAAGATGCTTTGGCTATCTAAGAACTACATAAAACTGGGTATAAAACTACAAGCAAAAAAGGCGCTTGAATTGATTCCACATGTATGTAGGATTAGTCCTATTTGAACGAATGTCTTGGAACACATTTAAGCAAATTGCTGGTTACTTATAATCTTTTGATATATTCATGTTTAAATGTCTGGTTGGGAACAAAGCACAGTGTGCATATGTAATATTAAAAAGTTACTCACAGTCCCACTGGAGTCAAGTCTAATGAAAACTTTTGTCAAAATTTTACTCCTCAGCAAACTAATGATTCTTCTAAGAGCGAATAATCACCACAACCCTGGATTCAAGTCACTCATTTGTTGCTCTTCCACAGCAAATTATTTGCACACTACTTTTCAAAGTTTGAGGGAGAAATCACAGCACTGTAAAACACAAAAGAAGCTATGTTCAGTCCACAGTACTGGACATGCCTATCTCTGTGGGAAAGTGAAATGTCTAAGCATTCAATTTTTTTGTTCTCAAACATTTTTCATTTAAAATATTATCTTTTCTCATGACGCTCCCATGTTATAACAGATTAGACACATGAAGCAAATATTACAGACTAAGATCACATGCTATGAAAAAACCATGATGTGGTATCTTTGTGCATTTGTGCAATGCATGAACCTCTATGGGAACATATACTATCTTTAGATTCTGAAATGAATGCAACATTAAACATGCTTATTTCAATTAACTCTATAAATCCAGAACAAAGTTTTAGTATTCCACAGAATCTGATAAAAATGATTTCTTTGGCTACTATGAGGGCTATACAGTACAACCTCCAAACATAATATTCTCATTTTATTATTATTAAATATCTAAATCCTTTATAGGATTCATACATATCAAAGTAAAGATGAAAAAATGTTAATCTACACATTTGCAACCTAGACAAAATAACCATAGTCATTCCATGTTTTTAAGCCCACAACTATTGAAACTATTTCCAGTTCCGTGCATCAACTACTAAAGTATTTCATATTTCAACCCAAGCAAGAAAGGCACAGGAAAACAATGTGGCTTAGCATAATATTATGTTATTATGTGGCAAAATCACATTAAAACATAAAGATGCCCATGTATTAGGAGAAAAATGATAACATTCCAGATAGGTCAGACAAAGCTCAGGTGCATTAATAAATCAATCCAGAGTTTTCACAAGATAAGAGGCAAGGCTTTTTTCCACTATTACAGCAATTCATACCATTTCATGAAAAGAATAATTTAATCTAAATTATGTTCAAAGAATCATAAAATAAGCTGTTTTGTCATAACATGGTTTCAAGCCATAAAAATTAAATTTAAAATGTTAAGAAGTGTATCTCTATACAAAGATATTCTACAATATGGAGAAGGGCAATACAACAGGGATTTTCATATTATGAGATAGCACACTTGTCAACTAGAATACCCTTACTATATAAAATATATATTATTTCAATCCTGTTGGAGATTCAGAAATAATCT
>JANHFK010003841.1:0-16849 GCA_036250565.1 Sibynophis collaris | reverse complement strand
GCAGTCCTAAACCAGACTGCCTGTGCCTCTTCTGGAGCCCACCAGAGCGAGCAGTAAACGGTCGCCGGGACGAGGAAGTGTCCCGTGCGACCGCCACCAACGAAAACAGGAAGTCGTCTCATCAAAAGCCATCTTTTGATCCTTTTCAGCACTCTCAGCTCTTTCATAAACCATAGGGAGTTTCAGGAGCAATGGGCCAATAGGGGGCACACAGGTGTGATTCTGTTCAGGGCCTCAGCCACTTTGTGATTCAGGTTGCAGCCAAAGCCTCCACAGGGCCATGCAATAGAAGCCCTGGGGTATCCTCCAGCTTCTTCTGGAACCCGAGCAGGTCCATTAGTCACTGACGGCTGACCATTCCAATAGGTCCTGCCTTCCCGCATTGAAAAATCTCATAGCCACCAGGGCATGGTCTGACCATGACAGAGGAAATACTGACTGATTCCCTACCAGATCACATTGCCACTGCTCCAACAAGAAAATCGTATCTGGAGTGTGACCACTGTCCCAAGTCAGGCCTTGGATGATCTGGGAGAAGCCCATAGCCACTATGGCAGCCATGAACACCTGGACTGCCTCTGAGGCCAAACTCAGGTATGGCAGCTTGAAGTCCCCCAGGACCATAAGCCTGGGAAACTTTACTTCCAATCCTGAGATAGTGTCCAGCAGCTCAGGCAAGGAGGTTGCTACACAGCAGCAAGGCTGGTACAGCAGCAAAACTCCCATCTGATCCCACAAATCTAGCTTTAGCAACAGGGTCTCACACCCAGAGACTTGTGGAACATGGCCCCTGAAGGCCAAAGGATATTCCTGGATGACAGCAGTTATACCCCCTTCCCTGCCCTGATGCCTTGGCTGGTGTCAAACCCTAAACCTGGATGGACACAAACAAACAAGGAAAAGCCCTCATAAAAATAGTTAAAGAACTATATGGAGAAGGGAATTTATAGATATTAGTTAGGATAGTTTAGGTTTTGTTTTGGTTTTTACTACCCTGTTGGGGATCCGGGAAGTCAGGGAGGGGGGAGGGGAAAAATAGGGAATATTGTCAATATACATATGTTAAAGATTTTGTATGTAATTTGATTTGGAAAGATAAAAGTATATTGAATTTTGTTATTGGAAAAATAAAAATAAAAAACTTTTTTCAAAAAAAATATATGACCCTGTCTTACATTTTTTTGAACCCTGAAATAAGCGAGTGGCCTTATTGCCATGCGCTCAAAAGCCCGATTGGGCTTATTATCAGGGGATGTCTTATTTGGGGAAAACAGGGTAGTTATTACTGGTTCCACCATGACCTTTCCCCAACTTGGAACAGTGAAAAGTTTTTGTATTCACAATGCTGCAGTGATTGTTGTATTCGCCTTTGTTTTTGTTTTTTTATTAATGTACTGCAAAGGATCTAACACAGCAGGTATTTGTAAAGGAAGTCCGTTCTAAGCTGAGCAGAATCATTGGTATGCTGCGTTCACAGTCACAAAAGCTGCCATATGTGTTTTTTGAATTAAGTATGGACTCAGACATTGTTAATTTATAGTATAGCATGCATGCAAAACCAGCCAATGTTTTTTTTAGTAAACCCTTGGTAACAAATCATGATATAGTATGTTGGACACCTGTCAGTGGCTAGGTTCACTCAGCACAGTAGATAAAATTATAGTTGGTTACCTTGTAGACCACTTTGTGCTATGAATTTAAACAGTGGGGTTCATTAAGTCATTAAGTCACCAGCTAGTATGTGGTGTGAATATGGTCTGTGTGAACTACTTCAAAAAACAAACCCTAAAGGGTATCTAGTTTTGGGATCATTTTGTATATATGTCATTTAACTTAAGCTTATGTGCAGAAACATACTTGGTTAAAAATATAGTGCAGAAAGCATCAAGGACAGAATCCAGCTGTATGATCAGCTACTTATATTTGTAGTTTAGAAATTGTCTTTTAGCCTACCTTTTCTTAGAGCAATAGATGTTCCGCATGGAATTTCCCCCCATTTGTCTTACAAAAACAAGCTGCAGTATAGGTTAGGCTGCTAAATAGTCTGATGGACACATATTTCTAAGCAACAATAAGATATTTAGTTTTGCTTTGGTTACTGTGCGAACACAACCTAATTCCGTTTATCATGGTTTATGCTGTGCATGAACCAATTTGTTATCTCATACAAAGTCAACCACTGAGTTCCAAGGTTCAGTAGGAACTTAAATCTGCATCTCTCCAGTCATAGTCCAAACTCTTAACTACTTCCTATTGAGCTCATTCTTTGAGAAAGAAATTAATCTCTTACTAGAAGAATAATTGACAGCAAGATACCTAATACTACCTTCATTGCTGCAATAAATGCATTTCATATATGTGTAATAAAAATCTAACTACATTACCTTCCTGTTAAGTTTGAGATATTTACATGATTATAGGAAGCTAATTATGAATCAAAATCTGAATGTATATTAATGCATGATAGGCCACCCCTAGCATTACAAAATCTTTAATAGGTAATTTATAATCTAGCACATTAAAAAGAGATAGCAGTCAAAATTGTATAGGGTAAACTATACAATGCAAAATATGTTAGATATGTTATTACTAATTATTTCCATCATGATTTTGTACTTGGAATACTTAATCTGTAAAACTATTACTGTATTTTATAAAATATTTCTTTAATAGCTTTGGATGATAAGAAATGTTCTCTTCAAATCTACGTTTAAGCCTAGCAATATTTTAGAACCTCTTTGCTGGAACATCTGTTTAGTTCAACATTCTGTTCCTTTTGGGGCTAATCCAATGCCCACAGGTAGGATATGGATGTCATCACATCTTTCTGCCTTGTTCTACCACAGTTTGAGGTAATTCATAGCTATCGTGCTTAATATATATTGGTAGTTGCATCTGGATAGCCATCTACGAATTTCACTTTCTCAAACTGAAGCAAGTCTTAAGCCAATTAATGTGCCAATTAATAAGACAAGATTGCCTTATTTAATTTATTTTTAAATTTTTTAAAAGTCTTACTATTTATCATTTTATTGTTTTTACTGTTTTAATTATGTCTGTTCACTGCCCTGAGTCTCGGAAGGGAGAAGGGCGGTATATAAATTCAAATAAAGATAAAGATGTGTGTAAACAATACTAGTGATGGGTATTCATGATGTTTCTTCATCAGGCTTTTGTAGCTTGTAAAAAAATCTCTGTACATCACCCATATGAATAGTGTCAATGAATGTAATAATGTAATTAGATGCTTATAAAAAGCATCCCAGACTTCCCATTCCTAAGCACCTGATTTAAATAAACAAAACAAAATCAGATGCTATGCCCTGTAAATATTCTTTTGGATCCGGGTACTGCATCCAAGTAGTCAAAATTTTTCCCTAAGCTGACAGCATGACATGACATGGCTGGAAATTGCATGATTGAACAGTAACTTGGAATTAGGATGTACAAAAGGTTCATCCAAAGTTCATATGGAAACGAGTAATACATGAACAATAATGTTTATTTTATGAATTCTAGTAACAATACACAAAAAATTCTGGGTGCAGGCCCAATATTTAAAAGCGATAGAATCTAGTATGAAATGATATAATGAAGGTATATAATGAACCCTGACAGAAGGTTCAAAAGCCTTCCTAGTCAAACAAAAGTTTAAACCTTTCAAGTTTTAGTTAAGTCTGCAGGTGAAGCAACATTTATTCAAGGGTTACTATGAGGCTGTTGTCTCTGTCCTGTGTCTGAAGATACATAGTTTAAATATTTATGGATGAATGTCTGTTTTTAAAAGGGTTCATTACAATAATGCAGTCATGTAAAGAAATCCAGCATTTGACATTTTGTTTTGGAGTTTAATTGCTGCATCACAGTTAAGTGGAACATTAAATATGTGTACTATACATTTATTGCTCACTTGCTACGGCAGAGATTATCTATGCTTTAATATTTCCATGATCTATTCTGGTTAAAAGTAGAATGGGAAGCAATCAAGATGGAATAATATTTGTTTGCTATGGTTCTTGTTTGTTTGTTTGCTATGATTTATCATATTTGTTTGTATACTACCTCATGAAAAACTGCAATCAACTTACATTTAATAAAAACAATAAAATATAATAAAAATATGCAGGTTTCTTCGTTAGTTATTCCAAATATTCCAAAATATCCAATACATTTGTAAGATTATCCTTTAACTGCCTTTCAAGATTAAAAAAACACCACATTGATCTTATGAATACATTCTTGCAAAATTAATTTAAAATCACATGGAATTATGAACAACTTGTAATCGCTGTAGTCTGGAGAGAGTGGGATTAGGTAGTACATCTACCCCTGCTCTCCTTGATGGCTTTCAATATCATTAAGCATGGTATCTTTTGGGCCAGCTGTAGGGCTTGGGGCTGGGTGGAGTAGTGTTGTGCTGACTCAGCTCCTTCCTCCAAGGCTGGTCCCAATCTTCCTTCTTTTATAAATCTTTTTTTTTAAAAAACCTTCATATTCCATTAAGAATGATGGCTTATCAAGTGGATTTTTCTCATCCTGCCACTCAGAAAAATTTTAGCTGTAAATTATCTCCATACAGTCTATATTGTAGCTGTATGCTTGAATGACATTCCTTGACTCTCAAGCTGGTCAACTCATGAGCTGACCACAAAAAATGCCAGTGCCCACACTTTAGTTACAAGGAACAGCTGTCTTGAATGCAATGGGAGAGATCATTTAGGACAATATTTTACAACCTCAGCAAACATTTACATTTGTCATTTAACATTTGCCAAATTTAAGATGTGTGGACTTCAACTCCAAGAATTCTCCAGCCATCATGAGAACCTGAAAAGTTATGTGATCCATTAGCCCCAACTGGTCTTTCTCCTCTAGAATTTAGTGATGCTGTTAGCACTTAAGGTGAATAGAAATGTATTTATTTATTAATTTATATAGCCATCCATCTGACTGACAAAAGATCGAAGGTGATGTCTTCCATTTTCATATTAGCTGCACTCCAAAGTTAATGGAGATCAAGAACATGGCCCTGTGATGACTTAGAACACTGATAGTTAAGATTATGACATAAAAAGTGCCATGCAAGAGTAGAAACACATGTTCCCTTTCAAGAGCAGCAAATTCCCATCTCTGTTGACTACTTCCATTTTAAATTTCATTTAGCTGGTATGATTATGCCATGCTCTGTGTACACTTATGGTACAACTTTCTTAGAGTGCTTTAGTTATTATATTTTAATTGTAGAAATGATGAGGGAAGATAAAACTGCCTGACAGAAAAATGCCATCAATCCTTGCTATAACAAAGTAATTTATTCTTGATTCCATAGTATAACTGTTTAAATTCAGTTAGTGTCTGAGGGTACAAAGCAAGTAACAGTGATACATACACACACAAACACACACACACACACATATATAAGAAAAATAGTATGACTTGACTTTAAAGCTCTGCAGGATTTTTTTTTTAAGGATGACAATTTATTGACAAAGAAAAGTTTTCTTTAAATTTTTAGCAGAATAATCAGTGAGCGTAGCAAGTAATGAAGTAATACAGACAGCAACTACTTTCCAAGTATTCTGGTCTCTTTCATAATGTTGAAAGACTGCAATAATCTAACACTATTCAAGCATCTGCTGATGCAATGATATTTTCATGATAACCGATCCTATAGACAAAATATTCTTGATGGTTCTATTTCCTCAATCAATAATAATTCAGAAAAAAAGCCATCAGGAATTGGAATATTAACTAAAAACATAATGATAAGCCATTCGTGAAGATCCTACTACTCAAACTGCAGTAAAATGTGAAAAAGAAATTTGTTAGCTCTCTGGTTATTTACTCAAGAGAAAGAGATCCTCTGGTTCTTCAGATGCCATCTATCAAAATAACAGATGCTTTTAATCCCCAGAATTCCAGAGCAAAGAGAGTTGATATACTTTTTAAATAGGGAGGACAGCCCAGGAAGTGTTCAATCATTCTTAGTTGTATTATATATATATTTAGTATTTAAATTTATTTGTCCCTCACTTCCATACATAGCACTATCTCTTCCAGTTTTCCATAACAAATGTTTTTTTCAGATTTCTTCAGAGAGAGTGACTGGTCCTAGGCCACCCAGTAAAACTTCATGGGTGAAAATGGACTTAAACCTGGGTCTCTAGGATTGTAGTCAAACACTTTATACTGCAAAATGGCATACTGTATTGGCTCTTCCAGACTTCTTTTCATTTGTTTACTATCACTTAATTTGGTCCTCAATTTTGACTTACGGTCAAAGAACTGTAGTTCATATTTATAAATGAGACAAAATACAATCAAACAAATGTCTTTCTTGTTCAGCATAACATTTATTAGTGCGGATTCTGTGTTCTTCTGGTCTGTAGTATGATTGTCTGCCTTATGTTTTCTTGAATCTCTGTGGCAAGTCCTGTGGTTTTAAATGCTGCTTCTAAGACTGCAAAAAATTCTGATTAGCATGCTATGTCTTATACCTGATGCCTTTCTGGAGTATTGTATCATGTGGTGGATAGTAGTCGATTGGACATGTTGACTACATATTTGGATGAGGCAGATACCACTTTGTTTCTGGGTTTAGCTTTTAGCAGTTTGGTTTGGAGTTTTCTTTTTCTTTTTAGGTTGTCTTAGAGATGTATGGTGGTTGTCAGCATTTTTGTGTGTTCTGGGGTCATAATTTGTTCCAGTTGCTACCTGAGGTTATCTATAGTGGGCTGGTATTTGTTTAGCTGAGGTGAGCATCTATGATCATTAACCATATCATTTTTCAGCCGCTTGTTGAGCTATTTTCCATCCAGCTAGGTGGTTTAAAATGTATGTTTAAGAATATATTTGAAATATTTATTCAAGATAAATATGTGTGACATAATTAAATGACAATACAAGGGAAACTTTAATAAGTTAATAATGTTTTTCCTCATTTAGGTCTTTATTTCATCAATATGTTCTAAAACAGGGGTATCAAACTTGCATTGTCATGGGATGTATCGGGAATCCCCCCCTTTGCTAAACTGGGGGTGGGCGTGGCAAGTGTCTGACGCATCTGGCCTGTGGGCCGCGAGTTTGACAGTCCTCTTCTAAAACAACCCTTTCTTAGGTATGCATGATGGGTAAAATCTATGATCATGGTAAATTAAAATGAAAAGGAATCTTAATGCCATTTTGTTTCTTGTTGATTTCCTTTTTCTTTTCTTTTTATTTCTTGGGATCCGGTTTTTATTATTTTGGGAAAAAATAAAATTCACTCTGTAGGATTGCAAATGAATTTTTAGTTGAGAAACTTCGGGTAATAAATCTTGCATCTGTTTGCATAATCTGTTTCACATGATGCCTGAATCTATTTCAGCAGGCATGCATCATCTCTTGACAAAGGCAGTGCCGGTCTACCTGCAGGGTTCAGAGAGGTCTTCTCCTGGACTCCTACTGTGAGTCTGGCAAGATAGAAGAGTTTTCTCCGTTGCCCTTCTTCTCATCAGAAAGAAAAATCCCTTCGGCCAGATGTTGGTTTTGTTATAAGTAATAAATTATGTGCTAGTAAACTGATAAGCATTTTAGTGCTTTGTTTCATTACACAATCTGTTTAGGACTAGCCATACCTAATTTATAGTGTATCTATGGATTGTAAGGTTGCACTTTATTTTGCTCTTTTTCCAAGCTTGACAAAAATACTATTTTTCAATAAAAGTTTACATAACATATCTAAATTAAGATAATTTATGGGCGATACCATAGAAATATTTATTTCCAGGCTCTTAGCAGTATTCTCTAATTGATGAAAATATTTTCTTTAAAAATTACCAACAACTACTATTTGCATGGGTTTAACCTATTTAAAATTATTTCTAGAAATTATCTAATAAGAAATAAATCATGATTCATACCCTAATTATGAAATCATAATCCAACCATCAGTTAAAATGCTACAATAAAACAATCATCTATTAAACTTAAGATAAATGTTGAACTGACATTAATAACCAAAACAAATAAACTTTGACAGCAGGCCAGTGAGATAATATTTTTGGTCCCAAATTTTTGGCAATAGAGTAATTTCTTCTGTAACCTTCTCAGAGTTTATCCATATAGGTATAGGAACCATCCTAACCTTGTGGGACAAATTGTTCTCTTAATCCAGGGCTGCCCTCAGGAAGAATTGCTTTCAAGATCTTAATCCTCTTCCCATCCTGAATGGGTGGGATCTGAACCATCTCCTCTTGGAGGAGTACTTATGATCCAAATTCAAAGTTCTGACAATCAGATATTCTACCACTTTTACATATGACTGGCACAGTGGTGGGATTCAAATATTTTTACTACCGGTTCTGTGGCTGTGGCTTGGTGGGCATGGCTTGGTAGGTGTGGCAGGGGAAGGATACTGTAAAATCCTCATTCCCTCCCCACTCCAGGGGAAGGTTACTGCAAAATCCCCATTCCCACCCTACTCCAGGGGAAGGTTACTGCAAAATCTCCATTTCTTCCCGATCAGCTGGGACTCAGGAGGCAGAGAATATATGGGGGTGGGGCCAGTCAGAGGTGGTATTTACCACTTCTCCGAACTACTCAAGATTTCCGCTACTGGTTTTCCAGAACTGGTCAGAATCTAGTGAATACCATCTTTGGACTGGCAGATTGTTTTCAGAGAACATAGTCCTGCCAATAACATGAACATGAGTCATGTGGGCTTTATACAGCTAGTCCTTGACTTTCGACTGATCATTTAGTAACCATTCCACCTGAGGAGTACTTATGATCCAAATTCAAAGTTCTGACAATCAGATATTTTACCACTTTTAATGTACTAAGACTAAACACTGTTATGGTAATGTTGGCATTATATAGTTGTATATTGAGAACTGGTCATAGCTAGATTGAAGAAAAAAAAGTGGATATAACACTATTCCCTGTTTTGTCAGACACTGTGAATTAAAAGGCATTTTCTACCCGCTGCCCATTTTGTCACTCTTAATATTGCCAGATATGTTCTAAACAAGCTATTTGTAAATTCCAGAGTTTTCTGTCAAAGCAAGGTTGCCATGTTACCTATTTTTCTGAACAAATATTTTTCAAGGATAAACTTGGTAGGGATACAGTCCACAGACAATAAGCTTTTAAAAGCAAGACTCAGCTTGCGATGAATGTGTTCAGTTTACCCTGAGGTTGATTTCCATTGCTTTAAATCATTCTAATTTTAGAGTATGTGGCAGTATTCTAAAAAAAGGTGGATCTACCCTGTAGAAAAGTTTTTCTGCAGTTTATTTAAACCAAATCTACTGTCATCATAAGAGCTGCACTGTAGAACAGCTTCAATGCATTCCAGAACGCTCTGGTTGCAGAGCTGTTCCATTGGAATGGCTGAATAGGGCAGATATACTGTATGGATTAAGTTAAAAGGTGGGATGAGTTTTTTGTTACTCTGAAAAGGGGCTACCAGATGACTCCAGTTTTGTCTACTGTTAAAAAGGACATTTTGAATAAGGGGACACTATTTACAAATTGTTTTTAACTTTACTCACATGAGAACTTGCAGCATTTTGCAAATCCTCACAGATACTCTATAGAGATGGTACTTTAGGCACAAACAATACAAGAACACATAAAAGTAAGCAAGGAAAGGTGAATATACAAGCAATCCTCGATTTACGACCAGCATTGGGACCATAATGTCTATGACTAAGCATTGTGGTTGTTAAGTTTGTTGACTTTTTTGCAGAAGCTGTTAAATAAATCACCAGGCTCATTAAGCAAATCTGGCTTCCTCTATTGATTTTGTTTGTCAGAAGTCCCCTGGGAAGGTTGTGAGTGGCAATCACATGGGGACACTGCAAGGACAACTC
Source organism: Sibynophis collaris (assembly GCA_036250565.1). NCBI lineage: Eukaryota > Metazoa > Chordata > Lepidosauria > Squamata > Sibynophiidae > Sibynophis > Sibynophis collaris. The sequence continues at coordinate 6,995 of JANHFK010003841.1, read as the reverse complement.
ATTCACATTCTTCAGTGCCATCATAACGTTAAATGGTCATTAAATGAATGGTCACAAGCTGAATAATTGCATAAGGTGCATAAGAAAACTTCATGGGGCAGCCATGTAAAAATGTATCTGCCTAATGTGGACATCATAATTATCCAGATTTCATTTTGTGAAAAAACCCTTTATATCTTCAATACTGGACTATAATAAAAAGATAAATTTCCATTGGCCTTGGGGGGGAAATATGGAAAATTGGAGATAAAAATCAGCTACAGTAAAACTGGTGGTTTTTTTTTTTTTTTTTTTTTTTGGAGTAGGAATTAGCTTACTGCTATGATATCAGAAAATCTAATGTAAAAATCACACAGCTGACAATAACTACATTTCCTCTTAAACAGTTTTCCATTACTATTCTGCTGCTGCTGAGTTGAGTAAGTAGCGGCTTGATGGAACAAGGCCTTATCTGCCAGGGACAACATTTGTACTCCACACCCTGCTCTTTGAGCCATTCCTGTTGCAATGACAACTATGTCCAAACTTGTGACTATAGAATAGATACTATTGGGCCAATTTTCCCTCTAAATTACATGCAATTGGCAGGAAACTCATGTGGCATTTGAAACAGAAATTTGCCTGCAAATGGCTGGCTATTGTAGCTGTTGCACATTTTACTTCATTGCTTTTAGGATCAATTTTTGTGTTGGTTGACATTTGCTGAAGCGAATCATCTTCTCTAAATGGAAACAAACAAATGTTCTAAAGGGAGGGCAAGTAGCAAGGTACAGCAATTTTTGCATCCAGGTTGAAAATATTGAAATCACATTAATACGGTAATATATGAATGCTTGTTGGGAGGAGGGTCTGTGAGTTGTTTGAGACTGCAAAACAACTGTGAAGGAATATCTCCAATGCACACATATGAAGACTTCAAAAATTTTGAACATTCCCTCAAGGCCAAAGATAGAAGGTAAATTGGTACCTGCAGTGGATTATACTGCATTATATTTATCAACTTTTTAGTGGATCATTTTTGGTTAGAGGAGGAAGGAAGATACTTTCCAGCAATGTGGTCAAAATGCCTGTTCGTTTGTATAGGATATAACTTTTCAAGCATTATTTAAATATATTGTAGTGAAGAGGGAGAATATTGTCCTGGGAGTAATATCTGAATCAATCATTTGGGATACTGGACTGAGCATAATCCAGAAGAGCACAGGAAAGACAAACTCTAAGTAATCATTTAAGAGCAAGAAGCCCCCCCTTCTCTCCCCCCATTTCTCAGAGGCTCCCAGTGGGCAAGGCATGCCTCCCCATGGGTTTCTGCCAAAGATTGAATGAGGATCAGAACAATCTTGGAAGCCAGATGCAAATTAGGACAAAGCTGTTTGGTTTCCTATATTCTTATTCATATGTTGTTTTAACTATATGGCGTGTCTGAATGCATATTTCTGCCTGGAAAATAATTCTTGAGTTAAAGTCTACAGAATACATCAGACTTTCCTTTTCCTTGTTCCAATTGTATTCAATTCTTAATTAGTCCTTTAATCTACATAACAAAGAACATGTGTCTTCTGAAGTTCTTACCCCTCTTTCTCACAGAAATATAGCCTACATGCATCCCAACCACTTGATTAGCTACAGAAGCCAAGAGCAGACAGGAAGTCTTCCGTGTCAGCTTCCAATAAAGGTTTCTAGAGAACCTTTTGAATCTACTAGAGAAATGCTGTTTTTCTAGAGTGGTGATAGCAGCAATCTGGTAGGTACTCCCCATCAGCTGATTGTGGGACATGGCAATACTACGGAGTTTGGGGAAAACAACAACAATAACAACATATTAAAATTGTATGCCTAAACTTATATGCCACTTGATTCCCAACATTACAGAATGTAATGGGCAGCTAACATTACAGAAATTACAATAAAAATGATAAAAGTTTAAGATTAAAGATGGCAAGAATGACAGAGCTGATGGGATAGAGGGGCTTCAATCTCCCTTGCCAAAGGCCTGGATGAAGAGGAAATCCTTCACACCACTTTTGAAGACTTTACAGAAATGATCAGGAAGCCTTGACATCTTCTATATGACAAAATTCAGACTTCAAGACTTTAGCTTGTTTTTCAAGATAATTTACAACCTAATGGATATTGGAGAGTCCTTAAATTTATATATATATATATATTCAAATTTATATAACTGCCCATGTCATTGAAGTGAATCAAACAAAGCAATTTAAATATGAACACATAAGCAGGCTCTTGTATTTTATTGATTGTGGAGTCCTTGGTGCTCTCTGAGCTTGGTTGTTTGCTTGAAGATGTTTCATTGCCCAGCTAATATTATGAATGCAAGTAAGTCTGGAGTTTGTTCTCTGTACAGTAGCTTGCCCTGCCAGTGTTAGTGGAAATTGGTTTTCTTCTTGGTAGTTCCTTTATTAGGGTATTGGTTTTTTTCCTTGTTTGGAATGGCTTACTTAGGTTGGCTATTGGAGTTCTCTTCCCTTTGTTTCCTTCTTAACTTTTTAAAACTCTTTTGAATGATGTGTAAATATAGTTTGTCTCCTATTAATTATATTTCAGCTGGCGATATTTTGACAGAGATTAAATTTAAAAGATTTTAGTGAATTGAGAAAATGTGTAAGTGAGGTGATGATGGGAGACTATATGGTGTAATGGTTAAGCGCTGGAAGTTCATCCTCAGCCAGGGAGGCTCACTGGGTGGTTTCAGGTGAGGTACTCTCTTTCTAGTCACACATGGGTGACTGGAAAGGTCAGGCATTCAACACCACAAGATTGTGTTGTGAAGAAAAATGAAAAAAAGGAATATGATGTACAATGCTGTGAATTACTAGAGAAAAGACAGGATGCAACTCTAAATAATACTGTGCTATTATATAACATCAAGAATGTTATTTAAAACAATTGCAACCCCCCCCCCCCCCTGGAAAACCAGTCACTTGCAAAGCTTCCCCATCAAGAAGGGAAGAATAATGAACAATATAATTCAGCAGTGTGAGAATTTTAGTAACTTTGTGAAAGTTAGCTACAATATATGTCCGTATTTTGTTGATTTTGGACTTCCAACTGCTAAGTCTATAACTGTATTACTTTAAGTCTTCTATGACATACATTATTTTTATAATATAAGAACATTAAATAGATACTTAATTTCCTGTTTTTAAAGGAAATACCATCCTGTTAATAATAATTTGTTATTATTTTTTGTTGGGGCAATATGCTGACTTTGTAAACCACTTACAGAGGCCTGTAAAGCCTTGTGAAGTGGTATATACTGTAAGTACTATTGCTATTGCAATGGAAATATTTTTTTTAATGTAGTTGAATACATGCATGTTAAAACAAAGCAAAGAACCTCATTCTATGTTTCAACAAATATTATGCATATCAAACTTTTATAATATTTGTATTTGTTATTTATTAAGATGCAAAAAGATATAAGGTTAACACAATTGCCTCTCTGGAAACTGTGTGCTCAGACTGAAGGAGTATTCAGTAGTTTCTCATGGACAAAATATATCCTGTAATTAAAGATGCTGGGGGTGGGAAGTGAATGTGGTCGTTATTCATTTGCATCACAAATTACATTCATCTTGGTATTAACCATTTTCCTCTTTTCATCCACCCCCTGCCTCCCTCCCATCTTAGCTCAGAAATACTTGATAGCAATCTGCTTTAGGGTTGCCTTGCTGGAGGCATTTTGACATATAACTTGTACTATTGAAGTACATTTATTATTGGATTCAAATTACTGGAATGGAGACATCATGTCCCAGGCTCTTATATAACACTGTTGCACCAGAGAGCAAAACGAAACAAACTAGATGATGATGATGATGATGATTAGTGTTTTATATTTATCTGCATTTATTCCTCACTTGGTAATGAAATGTCTGCAAGAAAACAACCAAGCTCAGAGAGCATCCAGATCTATGGTAATACCAGTAGGTCACCTTATGCAAGAAACTGACTATTTTTAAGACCTACCGTACTTCTATGCCAAGTATGAGAGAAGTAAAATATAGTGCATTGTGTTCTCATTGCTCTATTGCCAGGACGTTTGTCTTCAAGAGAATCGTAAAACACTCTTAAAGAGTTACTCCAAACCTTATTGAAATATTGATGTTGGCTTTTGAAATCATATATTTTACAAATTTACAAATAACTTATAACACAGTAGAGTCATACATTATTTTTTTCAAATGAACCCTTGTGAGAATAAGTAACTTATGTATTGTATATGCAATTGCTAATATTCCCAGTGATCTCAGACAGGAAAAGTGCAAAAGACTGTACAATCATAATAAATCATGCTGTAAATTATATATATATACACTAGTGTTCTGATTTCATCTGAGATTCTTTCCTACAGTTAGTTAAAAGTAAATTATGAAAATAAGCAAATTTAAGACATGTGCATAATGAATTCAGATGCCAGATTTTCTTACACAGAACATTGAATGGAACAGACGCAGCTGCTTGGCCTTCTAAACAGATCTAAACAAATCAGTGGAGAAGCCACACAAACAGATGTTGAAATGATGTACTTCAGAGTCTTATATTTGATAATCTGATTTCAACATAATGTCCTGTGCCAAAAATGCTCCAAATAATATTTTTAATATTTAGGGATAAATTAATATTTGAAAACTGCAGCGTGCATTATTTGATATCAATTGCACCAATGGTTTAAGAGCTATAGTCATAGGTGTGAAATGTATATGCCCCAGATTTCAGGAGAAATGCTGCCAGCTCTTCAGATATCAAGTTTATTATCAAAGAAAACTCATTATTTTATTTGAAAAGTGGGGCATAGAGTAAACATGTGATTATGCAGGAAGATTTTAACAGTCAGACTTAAATTTAATTCTATGCAGTCAGTTTCAAGTGCTAAACTGTGGTGTGAGATGAACAGGTGTTAACAATTCTGTTCTTCCTTGGCAAGACATAAAAAGTACAAAAGAACATAGCAGGTCTTACTAAAATTATCAAATGTCTTCCCTAATGGACCAGTGCTTCTAAACTTTGCCAGTTTTCTATATTATGTTGGGTTATTCATTTAATATGATTTAATGAGGTAATACTATAAACATGAGGTGTGGAAAATTTATATTGAGCTTCTTAAAGCCAGAAAAGCAAACTTTTTTTCACATGTTCTGAGCAATATATAGTTCCCATATTTAACATTTAAACATCACAGTTTAAAATAAGATGCTGAGAAAATGTGTTAGTGGTGAGGGATGGGGAAAAGAAGAAAGCCATGGGGGAATTAAGTTGAATATGCAACTTCCTATATAAATACATGGGGAACATTACACATACAGATACAGAAATTTCATAGTTCATAAATTTGGGCTGCAAGTGTTCCATGGCACTTATGAATAAGAGCTTTTAAATTATGTGGACCTCTTAGTGATCCAAGCTGAAAAAAAAGTTTTCTAAGCAACCCAGAAAATAGCAATGTATTGCTTATCTATGGTAAAAATAAAAGATAACTTGCAACCTCAGGATGCCACATTTTTAATAACCCATCATCCTACTTACGATTAACAGTGTAATTGCCAACTTTTTAAATGACATGTTCTTGCCTTTAACAAATGTTGATGTTGTCTTCAGGCAGTAAATTTCATAGATTTCAAGAACAATTAGGATGCAACTATTGTTGGAGTTATCCCTGTTCACAAAATTGTTTCTTTCATGGTGCAGAGCTTTCCATTGATCAACAACCACAATTGGGACCACAACTTCTGTTGCTAAGGGATGCACCTAATTTTATGACCTTTTCTGCTGCAATCTAAGCAGAATTTCAGTTGTTAAATGAACACCCATTGATTTTGCTTGTCGGAAGCCAGCCGCCGGGAATGTTGCAATGATTCTGGGATGTTGCAACAATTGTAAATATATACCAGTTGTGAAGCATCTGAATCATGATCATGTGACTGGAGGGACACTGCAACAGTTGCATGTGCATAGGACTGGTCATATGCCAATTTTTTGAGTATTGTTATAACTTCAAATGTTCGCTAAATGAATGACATAAGTTGAGGACTACCTGTATTCTGCACCTGTTTTGTACATAAAAGAGCTTGGGGACTATTTGTGTTAGTTATCCACAGTATTGCTTTCAATGGTTTTGGAAAATTCTGCCCTTGTTATTATATGGTACTAGACATACAGTACCAATAATGTTGATATTAATTCCTCCACCTTTTTATTTCTTGCTTCTTGTTCATATACTGTAGATCTTTCACTGCTTTTACTTGTTTTTGTCTTCTTTTACCTGTTAAAAATATTCCATAAATATTGAATAAACATCAAACCATATTTTTTGCAGGTTAAACTGTGCAGCACATGTGCTTGCTCAGATCTGGCTATAGGAACTGACTGTGAACCTGCTGGGTGTGAGTCAAACTGGAAATAACAGCAATTGTCAACAGTTTAGTCAGTGGCAGGATCCCTACAAGGGCCTAATAGCATCTTCTAGGACTTTTCCCAACTACTGAGTTATGATATATAGTATTTACTCACCCTTAAGTCAGCAGAAATTATACTGCATGAAATTTGTATTCCTGACAGCCAAACTATCCTGCCTCAATTGTTTGCAAGCATTGTCATTCAGTTGACTTTTTCCAATACAGTGTTTCTTAACCTCAGCAACTTTACTTCTACTCTTACTGGCTGGGGAATTCTGGGAGTTGAATTCCACACAGCTTAAAGTTGCTGAAGTTGAGAAACATTGCTCTAAGATGATGGGATGCAAAACTTAAAGTAGATTTTATATATAGTAGTGGGCAAAATTCTGGAAACCTTTTGGGAAAAGTGTATTTTTGAGGTTTAATGGCTAATAACACCACTTTTTTCTTTGAGTTTCAAGATAACCATATTCCACTGCTGGAATGGCCTGGGAATAGCCCAGACCTTAACCCAATTGAAAATCTATGGAGCCAACTAAAGAAACTTGTTAGTCAGAAGCGACCCAGCAATAAAACCCA
>JANHFK010003840.1:107377-120313 GCA_036250565.1 Sibynophis collaris | reverse complement strand
GGTTCCATTATCTCCATTTCCCCAATATAAAGGAAACATTTTCCTTGAAAAGAGCCCTGGTTAACTCCGGAATCCAAAGATGCCTTTGATATATCCTGTAAGACCACTCTTTGCTTTCTGCTCTACTTTATCTTCCAGTGGTGGAAAAGTGACGTGGTTGAGAGCCAGATCAAAAAATAAAGGCTTGCATGGAATTGGCTGGAATTCTGGAGGGAAATGCACCAGAGTTGCTTGCTTGCTGACAAGAGAAGGATCCAGGCAGAAAATCTCAAATCGTTCAGAAAGTGGCTTGACAAAAAAGGAAGACAAACAGGAATAAAAATTAGTTCATTTGGACAACGTTTGTTACTTAACCCTCTAATTTAAGGTTTCTCAATCAGCAACCATTCCAAGTTGCAAAGGCACTGAATGAATGGTGCTTATGACTGGTTCTGGGACTTAAAGCCATCCCAGCAGCCTGGCAGTCACATGATTATGATTTGGATGCTTGGCAACTCTTTTGCACTTACGACCGCCCCACAATCACCTGACTGCCATTTGCAACCTTCCCTACCAGCTTCCTCATTGACTTTATAAGGAAAGTTGCAAGTGATGGGGGGGTCAGTCTTCTATACCTGCCCACCCTCCACCAGCCACTCTGGTGTTGTGCTGCACTGGCCCCTTGTATACCTTCACAAGCCCCTCCCTTGCACTTGCTAGCCTACATGACACCATCCCTGATCTGCAGAAAGAAAGAGCTGGGAGATGGGAAAATATCAGTCTCCCATATAGTAGTCTTGATCAAGATTGATCAGCTTCAATTAGCATAAAGGAAAAATAGAAGAGCCACTATATGTAATATTTTTATAATATCATGCACCTAAATCTTCAATTTTCAAAAATCTTAGATATTTTTTTTTGCCAAAGTCATGCTGTAAATCTTTTCTCTGAAGTTATGCATAGGCTATGCATAGAAAAAATGTACAGACAGAACACTCCTGTGATTCCTACGGATGTCTCTAATGTTTAGGGAGCTTACTAAATTTCTGGATATTTTTAAAATTCTTTATTATTCTAATGTGAGCTTTGCAAAAACAAAGCAGCATAATTAAGGAGGCATTCTGTTGTGTTTTTCTGTTCTCCCTGAGCTTCTTTTCCATCAAATCCATTGTTTTGTATGATACTATGCAAATAAATAAACCAGAAAACTTTCTAAACAAACAGGGACAATTAAAGATTTCTGTCATCATATTTCTAATATATGTAATTCAAATTATATACTGACACACTATAACATAAGAAATTAGGCTCCTTCTGAAATTGTGCTTTTACTGCATACACAGAAAGTTGCTTACCTTGCCATCTTTGACCTGGGACGGAGATTCTGCCTCATGACTGTCATCAGCATCTGAAAGAATCAGAGAAGTCTTATTTGAGGAAAATGCATTTACTAGGAATTAAACCAGAACAAGAACATAAGGCTACATTTTAAAAATGTGAACAATGAAATTGTCTATAATTTATGACAATGCTTATCTCCAATTTTTCTCCTTAAAATGTAAATGTTGCAATGATATTCATTTTTACCAATGATAGCCATGTATAACCGTTCATTAATATTGTTGTATGTCACTCAGAATTGCTTCTTGTGAGATTGGCGGACATATGAGATATAGATATAGACAGAGAGAGAGAGAGAGAGAGGTAGGTAGGTAGGTAGGTAAGTAGGTATAGAGACAGACACAGAGATAGAATATAGTACACTATTATAGAGAAGGGTCAAGGAATGGATGGATCCAATCTAACTCTGACACAGGAATGAGTATGTCATACATACTTATGTTAAGTGAAGTGCATAGGCTTATGCTAATAAATTTAGATAAAAGTCAAGTTATAGAGAAAAAGCTATTGGCATTAAAGGAAAAAAAGACATATTTGAGCAAATGAATAGATGACAATGGTGAAATTTACAAGGAGCAACACATCAGAGGAGAATAGAAGGTCAACAGACTTTAAAAGGAGGTTGCCTTCAATCTCTGAGGTACTTATGACTGAAGAATATCAGAAATTAATTATCTTGGTGGCAGAATACTGGTTAGAAAGTATGAACAGAAGTGGACAGAATATGCAGCAGCAAAGGCAACAGATGGAACAGATCAGGAACCGATATTATCTAAAAGAGTCAAAGGGAAAAGGCTTTATCCTCCCAGTTGCATACAGCGAATCAATATAGCTTGACAGGGGAGTGAATATAAAAAAATTGGATTGTGGCAAAGATGTTTTAAAGTCTAATTTATAACTTTAATTTAGACCCAACCTATATTTCTTCCCTATCAGCTGTTGAGCAGTAGAAAATGATTATTTTTTCTTTCCAGAATTGCCATCAAGCCACTGAAAAAATAAAACTATAGAACCACATGTTAAAAAAAAAGGAAAGTCCTTCGTAACCACTCCTGCCTTCCATTCTGAAAGTTCGCAGACCCTGCCTCTTGAATCTTGAAAGCATTTCCTCATCAATACTGTGTATGTGGGAATTTGGAAAGCCACACTCACCTAATATGGCAGCTGCTTGCAAGGAGTATTTTTCTGCATTTACTTGAGTAATCAGATCCTGAACATCAGGTAGCTCCTATATAATTCAGACCAATTCCACAAAAGACATATACTTAGTAGAGTTTCATTTTTCCTCCATGTTCATTTCCTCCCCAGAACTAGATTTGCTGATGTTTCTTTCTTTTTCATTATTAGGAAAATAAAAGGAGCATTAAATACATATGCCCTTTTTAGTTGCCAAATACAAATATATATGTTGTAACAACTCTCTTTCTCATTCTCTCTCACACAAGACACATTGTCTAATGAGAGACAAATCCAAATAATTTGATTTTAAGTCTTAAAAATGGGCAGTCATAAATTTGTTTCAACAAATGAATCAGAACTGTATATTAGAGTGAGCAGAATGTAATCAATTTAAATATGTATGCCCCCCCCCCCATTACATCACCTTAGGGCTCTGTTAATGCATACTTCGTAACTTGTTTCTTACCTTTAAGTTGCTTTTTTTAGTCCCAGCTTGAGCCTGAACTTCAGTGGCGTATTTCAGCACTCGATCATACAAAACAAGAGCTTCGCTCCATTTTTTCACCAGGACATATGACTGTGCAATGAAAAAGCATCTAGGAGGAACAGAAGACAATACCAAGTAGAATGGTAAACTATGGCTCAATTAACACTTTAAGTATCAATTAACTCTTTAAGTATCAACTCTGTACGACAGGGGTTTCAAACTCGTGGGCTGGATGCGTCACATGCTGGCCACCCCCACCCTGGTTTAGCGAAGGGGACAAGTTGTGATACGTCACGTGACATGAGTTTGACACCCCTGCTCTATGAGCACAATTTTCTTGAAACTATTCACATCCAGTCTTTCCCACTTTACACCCCCCTCTCTGAACTGCCTGGAGGAATTATGTCGGGGAGGGGGAGAAACAATGAAATGGGTGTTTCTACAGAAATAACTGGAACATTTCCTACAATTCTGACCTCATTACAGGTAGTCCTCAACTTACGACAATTGAGCCCAAAATTTCTGTTAAGTGAGACATTTGTTAAGTGAGTTTTGCCCCATTTGATGACCTTTCTTGACTCAGTTGCTAAGTGAATTACTGCAGTTGATAAGTTAGTAACCCGGTTGTTAAATCAATTTGGCTTCCCCATCCACTTTGCTTATCAGATTGCAAAAAGTGATTTCATGACATAGGGACACAGCAACGGTCATAAAACTAATCAGTTGCCAAGCATCTGAATTTTGATCACATGACTGTGGGGATGCTGCAAAGGTCATATAACTGTGAAAAAACTGTCATAAGTCACTTTTTTCAGTGCCGCTATAACTTTGAACGGTCACTAAATGAATAAATCGAGGACTTCCTTTACTTGGGTTTCTTGTCCTGCTATCTCCTCAGTTCTCCATCTTGGATGTATTATAATAGCCAAAGGACTTTTCAAAGTGGCTCCAAATTCAGAGTGTTTTGTACGTATATATTTGCATGAAATTCCTTTTTATGATCTGGAATTTCTGTCTTCCTTATTTATTCTGCATGTATTATAATGACACCTTCAGGGTAATGAAAAGTAGCAGAGCTAACGTCTACCACTATCACAAACATTCATGGAATAGCACAAATATCTTTTCTCCTGCCACTCATTACAGTACTGTTCGGATCGAAGGACTGTGATTGCTTAACTGTGACTGAACAAGTAACTTTGTTTGTTTGGGAATTTACCGGTAAGCCTTATACACCAAGGTCTTTATTCCTATTTCCTTCAGGTAGCTTTTATCTTCTTCTAGGCCAGGAAGTTGTTGCAATTCTGCCAGGTTCTTCAATGTGATCAAAATGAGAAGACCAAAAAAAAAAAAGTCCTTAAATGTAAATAAACTTCACAACAAACAGTATAAATAAATAAATATTTTATCCAATTAAATAAATTTGACAGTAGAAACCAACAATAATTTCATGTACTTTAATCAGCACTATTTGCTTAACAAACTGATACAATAGTACAGAAATGAGCAGAGCATTGTTTTCAAATACTGTAATCTCTTTACAAGGTAACACCCTTTATTTGCTGTCCCCAAAAAATAACCTGTAATTATTAAAATTATTTAGGAAGCAACTTTGTGTGATCCTTAAAAGTAAGGTATATGTTTATTATATGTAGTGGTCACAAAAATATTATTTTGCATGAAGCAAAATTTCAGAAAACCTCTTTATTTTCAACACTTCTACTGTGTTTTTAATGGAGGAATAGGTTCTGACGCTATCAATTTGTGCACCCTGTCTGATTTGCACCTCCAATTTAATAGCACACCTTTTTCCCATCTACTTTGCAGTCATCTTGTTAGAGATAAATAAAACTCGGAACCATAAGCCTTCGACTGCTAAACCACTCCTTACATGCTTACCTGTAAGATGATGTCATAAAGGCGTATCAAATCCTGAGGTCGGGGAACACGCTTGCCATCTTCCTCGGGCTGCTCCTGACGAAGGAGTGCCTTCTGAAGTGCCTTTGCCATGCTCTCATTGCGCTTGATTGCTGTAGACAGCTTGATGTAAGTCAGGTAACTAGAAAGCAGAGTATTAAAAACTACATTATTACTAAAAGTCATTTCAGAATCATTTGAATATATACAAAGTTGCTAATAGATGATGAGCTGGGCAGACAAGAGAGTGAGATGACACCCAAGCAGTCCTATTATTTGTCCTGAATGATTTTAATCTAACAGTCATGCATTTCTAGAAACTCTCTTTACCTGTGCAAATATTGAATATTAGTGACTTTTCCAGAATCTATTTCCAAAGAGTGATCCCGCTGCTTCTGTAGGAAACAAAGCATTAGGTATCATTTATTTTATTTTAGAAAAGAATGTTTGGATGCAAAAAAACTGTGGGATAGCTGCAGTTTATTATAGCTTCACAAAGGATCATGTAGGACTTAGCATCAAATAGTTCTTCAAGCAGATACAGCAATGATTTTATTTATATCCTGTCTTTCTAACCAAAGGAGAGTCAAATGCACAAATCTTCTACTTTATGGCCCACCTGATCTGGCTTCAGCTCTTCGCGAACGGCTTGTATTGCATCCCGACATTCACTCAGTAAAGATTCAAACAAACGTTCTTTAGTTTCTTCTTCTTCTGCCTAAGTAAAGTAGCACAGAAACACATATAATCTTTTCAATCACTGCTATTTCTCCTGAAATCAAAAGAGGCCAAAATTTACATTGACAATTGCAACCAATGAGTCTTACAAACATGTTTGCAACATTAGTGAAACTTTTATTACTTAGTGATACACTGTGGAGATTAAATATACTGTTTTATATTTCTATGATATAACAGAAAGGGCACAATTGAGCTTTTCAGATTACTAAAATTCTCTATCAATAAAACACACTATGAACTCCCTCTATTTTCAATTCAATTTTATTTTGAAATTTTCTAAAATGTAATTCCTATTTTAATGCTTAAAACTGTAACTTATTACCACCAGACTGTCAGGAATCTTTTTGTTGTTGATAACCTACAGTTTTATTTGCCCTCCTTTCTCCCACGAAAACAAAACAAAAAAAAACTTCAAAGTCAACAGCTATTTTCTGTGAGAGATTAAGGACAGGAAATTGATTGATCTCTGCGGATAGTTTTCTTGTTTAGTAATCTAGGATTGGGAAGGAACATTACCAAAGTTAGAATAGCCTTAGGTATTCATTAGCATTTTATAATATGTAACACATGCCTGATTAAAATTACTTAAGATCCATTGTTTAAAGATTATATGTTTGGATATATTCTACAGTTCAATTATTTAGAATTTTGACTACTCTGAGCAGATCTCCAGAAAAAATGCTGGAATATGAGATTCACAATTTTAGGACAGATTTTATTTTTTAAAATTGCTTTAAAGAACATTCTTTTAATGTATATTTTTTTATTCCTCCTAAATTTAACTGGATTAATACAATTTAAAAATAAGTCTCTAATTTTCAAAGAACTCAGGGGAAGTTAAGTTTTCTAAATTTGAATAATCAGAGACAGGTCAGACTAGTTTGGTTGCTCCACCTGTGAGGCCATTTCAACTTCAAACATGCGAAGGGGAAATGCCAGAATAGTAATGCTGGAACAAAAGGAAATGAGGTGGAGATTTATTATTTTACTTATATAAAAATGAATTTATCTTCCTTTTCTAACACAGTTATTTATCTTCTAAGATATCTTGAAGGGAAGAGTTAACAAACATTCAGGATTTTGTGGCATATGCTGCTTTGATTCATTCCCAAGTCACAGGCAAGAGACTGTAACACAGCACATGAATTAAGACTTTGAAAAAGTTACAATAACAGAAGAGTTAAATAACAGCATATTATTCAATAATCCGAACTGAGAGTACAATGTTTTTGGACAAGATTAAGAGTTTCAACAAATAACTTAAGCTTCCTAGGTCACAAGCTGTTACTCTTTTAAATATGGAATTTATGAATTTCAATTTTCTGCTTGGAAAAACACCAAAAGCATTATTTGTTCACGTCCCAGGGTGATGTTCACAATTATTACTATCCCTGTAAACCAGGAGTGAGCAAGACATGGCCCAATCTTTTCTCATTACAGTATTTGGTGCCAAATAGCCAAGTGACATCTGCGTTCTTATTACTTCTTGCCATGAACCGTTACCCCCATTTTTAGACAAAGGTTTTGGTTGCTAATACTGCTTTGTTACCTGGAGCCCCCACTGTAATGTATCAATAAGCAGCTTCTAAGAGTCTTTTACACAAACAAGCAGAGTACTTCTTTTTCATTTTATTGTGTTAAATTGCTCATTTTCACAACACCCTATTTTGATTTTTTTTTAAATTGAATTAATTTTCAATTAATCTATGATGGCAATAAAATAAACTGAACTGACATGATTTCTTGCCCATATTCAGTAAAAAATGAATTTAAATACATAACAAATTAAATTTAAATTTCCTCCTTTGTATAGAAATCAGAATATAATAGTATAGCTACCAAGTTCACATGACCATAGGACCCTGCTTAAGAGTTAATATCACAGGTTTCAGAAGAGTTTACTTACTTGACTTATAGCTGCTTCAGTATCTGCCAACCCCAACAGAAAGATTCTCACTTTGTCTATTTTCACTGGCACCGTTCTTCCCCTCCATTCTACCTCACTCATAGTGGCTGCCTGCTTTGCTCGAGTCTGTGTGATTAATGACTAGAAAACAGGGAAATTTTGGTTTGGCACTCTAATGAAAAACATTTATTTCTCACATGTTTCTCACTGTATGCAATAAATAATATACAACTGTAAACTAAGGAAGTTTAACTTTCAAGTTATTGCGATCACAAATCATGATTATTTTAAGCCAGCTTTAACATGAAGACAGGGAATAACCAGAAAACATGTACTTAAAGTGATTTTATACATACAAAATTAAAAAGAAACCTTTGCCTCAGATTGAAAAATCAATCAAGGTATAGTTGGGAAGCATAAGGTCTTGGGGACACTGTCATATCTTTCAAAGATTTCCAACAGGGTACTTCTTGGCAGACATGAACATAACTGATTTGCTGGATGGCCTACTGAAGTGGAGGAAAGGCTGGAAGTTTGTTTTGGGTGTTCTCAGATACAGAAAGACAAGTTTGAAAGCATTTAAGTATAAGGTTTTAAGCATGGTACCATAATACTTAGTGGAGTGCAAGGTTTTTCTGCAGCTCCAATCTACATTCAAACCTACAAATCATTTCCAGGAAAAACTCCTAGGGGAGACTATTATTACCAAGAGTGTGTAAGCCTCACAAATAAATGTATGAAGGGCACTGTATGAAGTTGTATATATTAAGTTATTGGAAAGAAACTGAAATGGAAAATGAGAAATGCATTGTCTAATCTCAATCCACAAAAGTGCAAGCTTTAAAATGACAAACCATTAGCAGTTGCAATGAGCAGATAAAATACTAGCTCAAATTCTATGTCATGTGAAGATGACATTAAACTATACCAGCACATTGCTTTTTCAACTGCAGCCCAAATACTTCCTGTCTTTTAAAATACAATGGACAGCAATGCAACAGTGTTTACATGCAAGGACTAAATTTCTGCTGCAATTTATATAATTTCCAAAATCACACAAATGGTATCATTTGGGGCAGTACAAAAATGATAATTTTTAATATTAAATAAATGAATTAATCAGATTAGGGGAAACAAAGGAAATATTTTTAGAACTACCCACAAGGAAGACCCAACATTATTTTAAACAGATGGTATTTGATTTACAGAAGAAGATGAAGACATTAATTGTACAATTATTAATTTCCCATCTTTCCTGTTATTGTTCACAGAACCAGAATCTGTGATCCTCTAGGTTTTTAAAACTGCAATTCTAGTCACCTCCAACTACTGCTGAAGTGACAGTGGAGAGTTACAGGTTTCTTAACTCTACAATCTGGTTAAAATTTATCTTTTGTGTTTTTAAAATAATTTCAAAGTATTATTTTGTAAGATAATTTTGAAGTTTTACACTGTATTTTAGATTTCTTAAAAAGAAAAGTATGAGATTAATTACCTCTAGTTTTTCAGCAAGGAGACCTTCAGTACCTCCAGTCCTCAGCCTCATTTGCATTAGCTCACTAATAGCAGACTGGTCACCTAAGAAACAAGGGACAGAATTCAATTAGCCTGTCATCCAGCACAATTTCTCACTTAAGAAAAACGCACTGCAAAACGTCAAGAAAGCTCACAGCACAGGGGACGGTAGCATCACAACGGCATGTATTTTAACCTATTTATATAGGCAGGAATGTGCAAGAAACTAAGTATCAGTATATAAGTTAGCTGCTATCTATACATCACACCAAAAATCTTAAGGGCCAAGCATATCCAAATTATGCATTTAATACTGTATATCTAAATATTAACATTTTAGTCTGCAATATATATTAAAAATAGTTGCATGATTATGCAAATTGAAGAATCGCCTTGGAGAGATAGGTGGGCATAAATAAATAAATAAAATTGTAATCTGCAGCAAAAGACAAAAATGTGACAGAAGATTTCTTAGCAGTCTTCCATAAAAGTTGCCTTTTTTTTCTTTTGCAAGAAGGAAAAGATATTGCTGTTTTTTATTTGGATAAATGAAGAGAAAATGTTAAGAATCCCATTAATAACTGTCACTTTAGACATTTGCATGCTCTTCTCAAAAAGTATGAAATCTTGGATTTGTTTAAATTAATGTAAATATCACACTGAAAAATATTCTGCATTCAGTCTAACTAATGCATTAATTTCACCGGCAAATTTATGAGAATAGTGGAGTCCCTGATGCTCTCTGAGCTTCGTTGTTTTCTTGCATATATTTCATTACCCAGCTAGGTAACATCTTCAATGGTAGAAAGAAGTGGGCTTGCTCTACGTAGCTTACCCTGTCAATGTTTGTAGGAGTGTATGAGAATAATAATTATTAAATTCTTTCAATATATTTTTGTTCTTGATTTACTTACCAATATTATAAGCGCAATAACGAATATTTGGAGAGATTTCTTCCACACGCTGATTATATAATATTGCCTGCTCTTCTGTGAAAGCACTAGCCAGCTTTTCATAAATAGTTCTGCAAAAGGAAAGTTAAAAACGAAATAGTCAGTACTTTACCCTATTAAAAACCATTTCTTACTATTTGAGAGTTATTGTAAAAATACTGAGCTATTAAGCTTTATCACTAGGCTACACAGAGGCAAAATGTATTACATGGATTTTAAAAAGTTCAACAGAAAAAAATATTCTACATGCAGAAAAATCGGAATGAGAAAAAAATGTTTAATATACAATGGACATAGAAATTAAAAAATAAATGAAACTCACTTGCACTTGTTGAAAGCCTCCATTGCTGCCTTCCATTCCTGATGCTCAAATCGAACCATACCTGTGAGGTAAGCTGTGTATGCCTATAAGAAAAATGAAGATGGATGATAAGTAGTGCAACTGTATGGTAGCCGACTTTGGATTTTTCCTTAGCAGCTATTAGTAAATACCAAGAAATATAACAATATCAAGTACAAATAAGTATGCTATTTATTTTCATGAATATAAATAGGTGTGCAATGAAGTTCAAATTGTTATTGCTACCTAGACAATATTTTTTCAGACACCTGTCTAAAATGAAAATGTATGCAGATTACATGAGTTGTTTTTCCACAGGAAATAGTAGTGGTGGAATATATTCTTTTTAGTTAGTTTGCTAGAAGAAATAAACGACCGCTGGGGAAATATTCATATTACTTCATATTAGATTAATAAGACATGCAAAAGTTCCATCAAAATATCCTGATCCTGAAACTGATTATTCTTACTGCAGAATGGCCTAATGAGTTTCAGGGATAGAGTCTTGTACAAACCAAACGATTAACATTTGAAACGTGGCCCTTTAGTTTATGAGTTGTGTCCAAACAGACTGTCTTATAATAAGCTTTTTTCTTTTCTTTTTCTGTATTCTTCACTGGAACTTTTATTATTTACAATTTAGATCCAATTGTCCACTAAGAAATTAACTCTAGTGCATTTTCTCTGCCTTTCTAGGAAAGTTTTAAAAGGTAGTCCTAACCTGAGCTTCCAGCTTTGTCTTGGCATCCACCCTGCTACTTTCACAGAGATGTTCCAGTTCCTCAGCATGTTTTACTGCTTTGCGTAGGCGAGACAACAAATGAAAACGTTTGCGTGGTTCTGTGTTGGCTTCTTGCTTGAGCTGCATTGCATAACTCCAGGCTCTTTCAGCATCCATAAGAATCAGAAGTAAATATCTATGGCATAAGATAGATTAAAAATTATTCAAAGTACTTATAATTTCCCTTGAGAATTTCAACAAAAATACAAAACAAATACATCTGTTCCTATACTTCTGCCACAATCAGGCATCTTGTCTAAAGCCAATTTCAAATTTCTACCAAGTGATTGATTATATTTACATCACAACGTCTCTTCAGAATTCCTGGTGAAGGACATTTCCACAAGCCTTCTTTTATCCTTACAATTCTGGGAAGATCAACTTTGCCTTTCCTCATCTATGGATCATCTTGATGGATTTTGATAGTACATTTATATATATATCAATAACATTCTAGTATTTCTGATACTGTATCCAGAGGACATGCTAAGGCAAAATTTACCAAGCATAACACAAAGTCTGTGTTCAGAGTTTCTAGGAGAAATAGAGGCTAGGCCTCCTGATTTCATCTTTGCATTCCAAATTTATTCTTGGAAACTGAGGCTTATTACAGTTCTGTAGTTTCTCCAGGCAAGAAATGGCTATACAAACTGAACAGCTGGATATGAATGCAAGGTATGCAAAAGATCTTTCTGTTCATGGAATAGAAGAGGTAACAGGCATCTGCAAAGGAAATTTAATAAATCAGCATGACCCATTCTGCTGGGTTAAGAAGAAGGTGCTAGATATAGCCCTTTATATCTTGCAGTTAATAGACCTTCCAGTACCTGTTGTCAGATAATAGCTCTTCTGTTACTTTTTTTCCCGTGAACTTGTGCCTATTTCCCATCTTGAAGTTAAGAGTTTTTCTGAGCCTCCTTAGTCGACGGGAGCAATAACCTCTTCAAGGGGTGAAGGAAAAAGAAATGGTTAATTCTTATTCAGAGTAATATTTGCTTTCAATCTACTTTCCCTCCCCTCTCATTAAAAATGTCTCAAGAGAAAACACTGCTGCAATCTATAAATATGAGAAGACAATGCAAATAATAGCAGAAGACTTGAAGTCATTCAGAAAAGATACAATCATAGAAGATAGGCACCAAAGCAAAATAAGTCAATTCATGTATCAATTCTGATAGTAAAATATATAGTCATAGAAAAAATGGACAAATTGGAAATTTCATCAATTTTTAAGCTAGAATTCTACTCATAAATGGATTGATAGCTGAACATCAGTGAAGTGATATCTACAGAAAACTTATCTTCAAAGTTATATGGACTGATGAATATTAACTTTCACCAGTGCACATGTGCCAGAGACGCAACTTACATGGTTAATTCAGTTTTTCAGGGGAATGGTTTATGAGATAAAGCCTGAATTACAAAAAAAATTATTAGCCTATTTTGATATAGTGTTCCAAATTATATGATTTTATCCAATTATTGTGTACCAGGAAATATGTAGCACATATACATACATACAAAATTGGTTGATAGTGAAACGGCACAGAAATTTAAAAATAAAATAAACCAAAACAAAACATATGGTCAGAACTTTCCTAAAACCGAGCAATGAAACCATGCCTAATTTAAAAATATACCACATAAATTAACGTGTTTCCCCAAAAATAAGACCCTGTCTTATATTTTTTTGAACCCTGAAATAAACGCTTGGCCTTATTGCCATGCGCTCAAAAG
>JANHFK010003840.1:70518-83668 GCA_036250565.1 Sibynophis collaris | reverse complement strand
ATGTTAGTTCGTGCCGGTAAAGGATTCAACCCATCATTTATGTGTGTGGAGTTTTCTTTAAACACCGGAACCTGACAGTCTTCTAAGAAAAACAAAAAAGTCCACTTGCCTCTTGAAACAGCACATTTGGGATAGTCAATATAACATTTATGTAGAAAGGGCTCCCCAAAAGAAATGTGGGAGTATGACTGTCTTTAATACTATCCTGGAAAAGGGAACCTTTAAACAGAGAATATCTGATAATCCAAAAATCTTCTTCCTCCAGTATTTTTTTTAAAACAAGCTGAACTCTCTAAAACTAAGCCAAACTTATGAAATAGGCCTGACTATAATAAACAAGGTTAATGCATTGCTCTCTGCTTAGCTTTGCACTGAGTGTTAATGTTCAGATCATTCCCATCACACTGTTTCATTTGGGGGCAGGAAATGCCATAGAAAACTTAAAAGAAAAAGAAAAAAAGAAAGCAATAAAGTAATATGAAAAGGACAGGAGGTAAGACAGTGATTGTCAAAGTGGAGGTAATTATTCCAAGGAGTACTTTGGGCATATCCTGGGGGGTAATGGAACAATTTGTAATTGTTCCTTTTTAAAAAAAAAAATATTTTATTGGTTTTCAAAATAACGGGGAATAGGGGTATGTGGATGTTTTACATATTTTTTCCGTAGCTATACCATATTCTGGGTTACATTTGCCAACTGGCTAAAATAATTCAAAACATATTTTTCCGTCAAAAGTTCAAATTCAAGATCTCTTCATTGAAGAGAAAAACAGACAATATAAGAATCTATATATCCCCTGCATATCCTTTGTGAGTCAAGGATCCAGTTTGGGTCTGTTGCTGTCAAGATATCTGTATAACAACAGGAATCTGGTTTTTTTGTGGTAGTAATAACATTATTCAAGATTGGGCTAAGAATAATTGAGGTAAGAGGGGAAAAAAGAGGAAATTAACACAATGCTAATGGTTAATTAAAAAAAAAACTAGTGACCTTGAATGGATATATGTTGACTGTTCTGAGTCTTTATCAGATCCCAACCTCCACTAAATTTCAAGTCACAAAGGGCAATAATTAAATGTATATTCAGGAGAAAATTTATTTCTTCTCGGAAGACACAAAGATTCTCAATAACTTATTTAGATTAAAAGCCTCCCTTCTCTGTGGGAGACACATGATGATAAACTAAGGGAAGCTGCATTGCACATGGCTCCTAAGTAAATGTCGATTCCAGGTTGTTTCCTCACAAGTGTTTCCAATCAACGCCAAGCCCTCACGGTGGATAACAACATCAGAATGATTTAGAGACAGTTCTCAACAATTGTATTATCCTTAACATGGTGAGCTGTATCTCATTATATTTTGCCCCATCAAGAAAGGCCTTTTCAATGAAGTTTAGATCTTGATTAGTCAGAAAATGAACTATCGAAGGAACTTTCTGCTCTTCTTGCACAGATTGTTCTCCTGTCTGTCCAGCTAATCAATTCCAGCAAAAAGGTATTTGTAAAAGGACTGAGAAACAGACAAGGGGGGGTTGAGTTTCTGCCCAACAAATTTCTTTTGGCAAAAAAGAAAAGAAGTATTAGCAGTTTCTTTATATACCTATATTTGTAGAATGCCCGTCCTTGCAATAAAACAATTATTTACTTCATCAATGCAGTCTATTTCATATTCCATAAAGAAAGGTTGCTATCAAGCATAAAAGGAGGTTGCATTCAGGAAGATCAACTTAGTGTTCAGGAGCATAAATATAATTGCCAGTCCTGCAAATGGATGAACTCCTGCTTCCACCTTGATCTTCATTCCATTTGTTCATGATGGACGCAGAGAACTAAATTATCTCTAAGTAGTAATGACCGCAGGAGAAATAAAAGTCTTACAGAGAATGGCTATAATTCCAGCAATAATTATGAAGTGAAATATTATTTGGGCTGGGTTTTCAAAGATTGCATCCCTAAATACTAGAGACATTTGCTTTACAGCCTTCCCAATCTTCATAGTCAGGTGATTATGAAATTATTTCTATTTTAATTGTAAGGTGTATCTATCATGTTACCATGAAAATGTGCCCAACTAGCAAGAACGCCACCATATTTCCCCAAAATATAATACAGTGATCCAAGTAAACTTCTGTAAACTTTTTCATGTTTTAATATGAAAGCAGGCCACAAACAGATATTATAAACATAAAACTGATAGTATTAACACATGGAAAACCAGAAAGGGCTTCTTTGGAGAAGACAAACTATTTAGATGCTTTCCTGCTTGCAGGTGATGATTTCATACAAATATATGAACTCTGCTTTGTGTCTCCACTAAATAATTAGAAAAGCATCGGATGAGGCCTTGGATAATGAGAAATATAATAGCATGATAGATTATTTGGAAGCATTCTTTGTTTTCAAGTGTCCAGACCTAAATAATAATAGGACAGTTTGCACTGAAATTTGTTCCATTTTGATTGCATAGTATCATTGACCTTGTACAGCAAAGAAAGCAGCAGAATTATCCTGCCAATTATTTCCCTGTGACATGAGGCACATTACTCAATACATCTTTGAGTTGTATTCAGTATCATGACTGTTACCCACTTGTTAGTGTCTGGCTTGTATTAAGCTCTTCGCAAAAAGCATTCCCTGTGCTTGAGTTTGGACATCACAAGTCAAGGCAGAGATTATCTGGGCTATGTGCAAAGCCACTGTATTATAGTTTCTAGAATATCAGACCAGAATAGGAAATACTGAGTTTCAATTCTGCCTTTATCCATATTATTCATTTGACGATTTTAGGACCATTCATCTCAGATTAGGCAAAATCAAAGGGTTGTTGTGAATGTAGATGCACGAGAACTATCTTTACTTCCTTGAACTTTTTGGAAATAAATCTGCAGATACAAATATAATTTAGCACAGTAAATGTAAACAATGTAGTCTTCTGTTTAAAAGAACAATCCTGTGATTAAGCAGAAGAACAGATGTCAACAGCCTTTTTTAATGGAAATTATTTTCTTAGCAAGCATTTGCTAGTTCTGAGTCTTCATCCTGTGTTAAGATGCTGCTGTTGTTTTTGTTGCTATTATTAATATCCAGGACTGCTAGATTTGTTTGATTTTGAACCACTTTGACTTTTTGAAAAACGATTACAAATATACATTAAAAAAGAAACAAACTTGTTAAGTATTTTGGTGGTTCAGTTACTTCTCACTAGTATCCTTCTGCTTTGACTATTTTAATTAAAGAATTGCTTATGAAGCCTTTATATATGAAGAAAGAGCAATAGTAGAGAATAAAATACAGGACATCATTTAAAAAACAATAACACAAGGCTTATTTAGTTAGTGGTGCTGAGAATTCAAATCATGGGGGGGGGCCTGCATGTGCAGTAAACTAACATGGATTCATCCATTGTCTTTTCCATAATAAATAACTGATGTGGCAGCTGTTGGTATAAAAAACAACCAGGGCATTGGGCAGATTTTGAATCCACCCTTGAAAGGGCACTCCTACCAAACTACCTGGTATATAGATAATTTTCTCAATGTCTCCTCATTCAACTGTTATCTGTCCACACTGAATAGTGACATCTTTTCTAGGTATGGTTGGTCAGTCAATATAGATTTCAAGTTATCCTTGGTGGCTCCTACCTGTGAAATTCCACATGTACAGAATGCAACAGCTTTTGTTGGACTATATACCTATGGTTATAAAAAATAGAGCATAAAGGCTGTGCAGTGGTCTGGAATTAAGGAGAAACTTCCTAATAGTGAGAATAACTAACCAAGGGAAAAGTTTTCCTTCAGAAGTTGGAGTGCTTCATCACTGGAGAGTTTTTGAGAAAAGACTGGACAGCCACTTGTCTGAAATGGTATAGGGTCTCCTACTTAAGCAGGGGGTTGGAATAAAAGACCTCCAAGGTCTCTTCCAGCTCTATTCTGATTGATTAGTAGCCTGTCCAGATGACAGAAAGTTGTACTGGACCCAAGGATGGTCCATGAGAAGTTAATAACTAAAAAAAAAATCAGCTATAAATAACAAATATGTATAGAGGGTGGTGTGGGGAGTGAACTTTGCAATGTGAAAATAGATTTTAAAATATCCATGTACTTTTATGTAAAGTGGTTCAAATTTAAAATGTTTTGCAGACAGTTAGGAAGCACCCTTTGCTATGGGTAGAAAGACATGGAACATACTGAGCATTTGATTATATTATATTCTTATGCAATTGTTTATATCTCAGGTATTATTTTATAAATGAGAGAAAAGTCTATGATTGCTTGCTGTGTTTTCCAATATATTGATACAACATCTATGTTTTATGCATGTTTTCTTTCGTTTTTTTCCCTTTAACTCTCTTCATAGAGTTTTATAGCTAATTACTGGTAAATTATTGTCTGCTAAATAATTTTTGTTATAAGCATTCCTGATGACTCACTGGATACTTTTAAAGTATTTCATTCTTCTTCAGATACTATTTTGTATTATTAATTTAAGATTTAACATTGATCATGTAGTATGAAATGTTATTTTGAATATACTTTTTAATAGAAAGGCAATTATTAGATTATCATTGTTTTACCAAAAAGAACAGAATGAATTGTAATGCTAATCTGAATCTCTTACTTATACTTATTTTCTACCATCAGTAAAAACTAATTTGCAAGACTATCTTAAGCCAATTGCATATACAGCTATAATATGGTATTATAATCATATTATTATGATGCTTATTATGTACAGCACACCTTTACATGCGGGGAATGCCATAGAGAAGGATAATCCAAATTTCCTCAAATATCTGTGAATTCATATTAATTTTACAACATCCATTCTTAACTTGGTGCTTTCAAGGTGTATTGGACTACAATTCTCATACTCCCGAGTGAAATCAGTAACAATTTTACCTCAAGATCTGGAATTATATTAAAGCCTGTTCTCCTGGCAAAAAAGAAATGAAGAGAGCAAGAATCAACATGACTTATCTTTTTCTATTGCTAGGTAGGGTACATCTTTCCTTTTTTTGAAAATATGTTCAGACTAATAAGTTTCTGATTTCTTGTTCATTTATATAATGTATACGCATGTGCAAAATTTAGCCTTGGAAACGGCCAATAAAAATGATATCATTTGGGCCTAGAGAATGGCTTTCCTTACCTGTGAGTAAAAGAAAATGTGGAGGAGATTCTACAGAAACCCCAAAGTTTACAATTACTTGTGGCTTGAAGAATTGGAATCAGCATTTATTCTTGATGAAGAGTTGTTGAAGTCAAGTGGGGGGGAGAGAACATCTCTGATGACGATGAAATCCCTACTGGATCCTAAACATTTGATGTCAGTGATAGTTCTGATAATCAAAGTAGAGACAAAGAACTCACATGCCCTACCCTCCTCTGTAGCAGTTGACCAGGATGATTATTGATTGATTGATTGATTTCATGCTTGCTGCCTTTATTGTTTTATAAGTAACTCAAGGTGGCCATCATACTTAAAGCTCTTCTCTCCACCTATTTTCTCCACAGCAACAACACTGCATGGTAGGTTGGACTGAGAGAGAGAGAGAGTGACTGGCCCAATGTTACCTAGATCAGCTGTCCCCAATCTTTTTGGCACCAGGGATCGATTTCATAGAAGACAATTTTTCCATGGGGGGGGAATGGTTTCGATTTCATTCATTCGTCCCCTGCTCACCTCCAACTGTGCGGCCCGGTTCCTAACAGGCCCTGGACCAGGATTGATCTGTGACCCGGGGATTGGGGCCCCCTGACCTAGACGACTGTCATGCCTGAGGCAGGAATAGAATTCATAGTCTCTTTCTTTCTAGCCTGATGCATTAACCACTAGACATTAACCACTAGACAGGCTCTTGAATTTGACTTAGGTATTAAGGTGATCACCATCCTCTACCATACTTGGTTTAGAGATGGGATTTAACAAGAACTAAACATGAACATCTTTCTCAGTTTCAGCACAAATGTTGGTGTTGATTTGAACTGCAGCATATTGTGAGAAACCTTTGATCTAAAATGGGAACTTTGTGCTTTGCTTCTAGCAGCCTCACTTCAGATAACCTGTCAAGATTCCTCTGCGTCTTTGGAAGAAAAACTATTTAAATCACTATTTGGTACAAATGCTGTATATCAGACCCACAGAAAAGGAAATGGTCCCCTTGTAGTGAATATCACAGTGATAATGTCTAATGTGCTAGATGTGGTATGTATGGTAAAATTTAAATATTTGTAAATTGTTATTAACTAAAGCATTCTGCTCCAAAAGAAAATAGGGGCTTACTATGGGTTTAAATTGCTCCTAGTTCCAATGGGGAATTAAATAGTGTTTTTTGTTGTGTGTGTGTGTGTGTGTCTATGTGTGTCTGGGTCTTCTCTGACTGTTTGTTTGTCTGTCTTCTCGCTTTGTGTGTGTGTGTGTGTGTGTGTGTGAGACAGAGAGAGAAGCGGTAACAGCTAAAATATTATGACTGTCAGATCATTGATTTCCTAAGTCTCATCCATGTAATACTTTTATTGATCTATGCTGAGATTCCTAGCACAATCAACTTGGTGATGTCAATATTATAACTTGCGAAGAGCATAAATAAATCATTAATGGAAGGCTTTACTGTCTTCAAGCTGGCTGGTAGATATGGAGTTTGCACTTTGTACCCAGTTCCCTGGAGTTTCTCTGCTTCCTCAGCTGTGAAGTCAGAAAGAGCCCATCATCCGACTCTACAAAGAGAGAAGTTAATACCATTTCCCTTCCTGCATTCCCTACATTTTGCAATATTGTTTTCATAGTGAGAGATGACTTGTGAGAATTGGTGGCAAGGAATACATTCGGAAGAAATGTAAGAGAATATCTTGGACACATGTATGAGCTGCAGAAGTGCATCTGAGCATCCCAAATATCTAATAATTCCAGTAATTTCATAGAGTTCAAAGAAAAGTGGCTTTTCTTGCTTTGAGCAAGTGCTGAGGGAAGGAAGCAACTAGATAGGCAATGAACTCTGTGTCACAAAAATTGTCAATAAATAAGACATTCTGCCTGTAGAATAAAAATTGTATCTGAACAACACAGTACCTTGGCCAATATTTAAACGAATAGCTTTTTCTTTTCTTTTTGGAACCTTAGTATTAGAAAATTATTCCTTTCCATTCTGTTCCATCCCATTCTGCATTTTATTATGGATTTTCCAAAAGAAAATTCAATGTGTTTGTATAAACAAATGGAAGGAAAATGACCATGAATTATTCTTTCACTAGGATATCTTGAAATACACCATCACATCTGTTCTGGTCCTGAATCAGGTAATGCTTAATTTATTTTTAAATCCGGTAATTAGGAAGAGAGACAAGGAAGGCCTAAAGCAGTGCGTGCAGCATGAAAATCCAAATTTTGTTTAAAAACCATAAAACATTGGTGTCCAATTGTTAATTTTAATATGACAGAAAGGGGAAAATACACCATGCATGATAAACCATATTCATTGCATGTCAATTACATTGAGATTGCACTCTCTCCTCATTTAGCAACTGTTTTATTCTCACAATGAGTTCATTAAGTAAAATGGTCATTAATTGAACCCATGGCTTAGAGGGAGAAAGATCCCTAGTTGCTGCTGTCTCATTCAGATACAGTTTTCTGGTACAGTTATGCTAGTATTGCCTTCATTACAGCCTGTATTGTTGTCAGACACACAAAATTTGATTGTGTTAAATTTATATTTATTGACAAAGAAATAAAGGGAGGCTAGTATAGACCTATTTCAAACTACTTAGCTCTCATCAACACCATACCCTTCTGGGATTCGAACCCGGGCTGCTTACATATTAGGTAGATGTATTAACCTTTAAGCCACAGGCTCTCCTACCTTTGTCAGCTATACCAGGGGAGAGATCAACTGTTTTTTATCAGGGCAATGTGGTCTACCCAAATATGGGATGGAGGCAGATGTGGTATTGAGCAGGTTCTGACCAGTTCTGGAGAACCGGTTGCGGAAATTTTGAGTTGTTCGGAGAACCGTTAAATACCACCTCTGACTGGCCCCGTCCCCATCTATTCTCTGCCTCCCAAGTCCCAGCTGATTGGGAAAAAATGGGGATTTTGCAGTAATCTTCCCCTGGAGTGGGGGGGGGGAATGGATATTTTACAATATCCTTCCCCTGCCATGCCCACCAAGCCACGCCCACCAAGCCATACCACGCCCACCAAGCCACACCCACAGAATCCCACCACTGGATGGAGCATACTGCTTCTGCTTACGAAGGCTCCTGGGTTGGGGCTGAAAGGCCAAAGTGGAAGCAGTATGCTCAATTCCATATTTGGGTAGACCAGGTTGCCCTGATAAAAAACACAAAATTTGATCATAAGTTCATACATGGGTCACAAAATCTATTTTTTATTATTATTGTTGTATTTGCAAATTGTTGCTTATCAAGATAGTTTCTAAATGAGGAGTGGATGCAAAAGAAAACATTATTTTGCCCTGACTCCCTCCACTTCTTTATTTTGGATTTTTTTTTATTACACATAATCCACACTTGAACTTGAAAATGTTATGTAAGTGTGCTTTGAACATAAAAAAGAAGAACATTCTAATCTTACTCCCCTTTTCTTGCATCTTGCTAAATATGTGCAAATTCTTAACTGCAATGGAATGTAAGATATAAAAAAAAGAGTAAATGAAGATGTACTATAAATTTTGCTTTAAATTTTATATGTATCTAATAATAAATACCAAGAGCACATTTCCTTGCAGTATACAGTTTTTAGCCCCAAATTACACCACGTTATTCAGAAAAATGCATAATTTGAAATTCTGATTTGTGTAATCTGGAAAGTGTAGCCTGGAAAATGTGAATTAAATGCTTCTTTTTTCATTGTTATTATTTTTAGTGCATCCCATGCGTTTTTTTCCCAGCATCCATTTCTAGGTGAATTCATTCCTTTCTAACCATTGGATAGTTGTGGTAACTTTCTTAAAATCTCATCCTCAAACAGCTCGTGTATTAAAAACACTGTCGACTTTCCTTCTTCTTCAGAGTCAATTGCAAACATATTGGCTCAATAATAATTTATTTTCCCCTGGGGTGTTCTGGGAGCTGTACTTTGGGTAGAGAAAATGGGCAGAAAACTCATTACAGAATAATCATAGGCCCACAAATCACTGGCCATGGGAAATGGGAGAAGTAACTATGGCAACTGAGCTTGCCTAAATGTCTTAGGCAATATCTATCATGCATTTAGACTTCTGTTCAACTTTTCCTTCTCTTAACACTAACTTCATCCTAACACCCATGAAAAGATTGTCCATGATTGTTTATCCAGCATACATTGTTAACTCAAAAGGGAGCTCTCATTGCCCATACAAATTGATTCACACCTTCAACCTTTAATCCTAATCATGGGCCTAACTTTATCATAATGCCTATAAAGTCATTTTCCCTAATGTCTCCAGGATGGCCAAGCTGGAAAAGGGTGGCTTAAATTTTAACGTCATCGATGCTGGGAATAGGAAATGTGATCATGAGAACTAATATTTTCTCTTAATGAATCTTTCAGTCATGGTATAATGAAAGACTGGCTTGGGATGAGGAGGAATTCCCCTTCAGCACTGTCACTGTGCCTTGGAATTCAGTCTGGACTCCATCCTATACAGTTCAAGAAGCGTAAGTAGCATTAAAATAACAGTGTCCATAATAAAACACATTGGAAGAATGTCCTGTAGAATGACGCAGACATGAGACACATCTATTTCAACACTCTACCTGTAAAAGAGCCAGTTGTTGGTAGTATAGCTAATAGTAAGCTACCTATTCTCCAGCATTTGATCACAAGACCCATGTGTCTGATCTTTTAGCAAAGTTGACATCATCCAACCCAATCTCACCTTTATATTTGGATAGGATATTATACTTCCTCGCTTTCTTCCTAACTTTTAATGCATATTTACAAGAGTCATTGAGAGACAAAATAAATAAACTAAGTGTAGGGAAGAAACGATTTTAGAGTATCTTTGCAAAATTAAGAGTAATGAGCATGATGTTTTTATTATACTTCATTACAACCGAATGTTAGATTTAGTTGGGAGTCAGGAAGCTCACATTTGAATCTGCCAGTAGACACCATTAAATGAAACTCCCGTGTATAGCTCATAAAGGAAAACACAACTATAGGGGCACAATCTGCCACAGGTTTCCTGAAAACTAAAATCAGGAATCTATTCAATATTCTTGTGGAAACATTACCACTCAGCTGTATTTTGCAATAAAGGACAGTGCTTCCTATAGGTCTCTGTCTGGATTAAAATGTATTAAGAAGATTTTGAACAGCCCTGTGGACTTCCTCTGGATCAGAAGGGCACTTTGTACCAATTCCTACTAACATAGCTATCCCCCCCCCCTTTTTCAAAATAACAGTGGACTATGCAAGATTTGTAATTCTTTGTAACTGTTCTGTGGCAGAGAAATACATAGCATGCACAGAGCAGGATATGACTGAATTACCTTAAGCGCTTATTCCAGTACCAACATACCCTCCTTTTAGTTACACAGGACTTTCGGATACGTTCAGGTGGTATAATTTTCTGGGAAGCAACACAGAGGTAGAGGTAATCCTCAGGTTACAACCAGTTGTTGTATGAACTATTCAGATTTATAATGTTGCTAAACAAGGGGGACTTATGATGGCTCCTCAGAGTTCTGGACATTGTAGTGTCCCTGTGGCCACATTTCTGATGTTTCTTGCCAGGTTCCCACAAGCAATGTCAGAAGTCAGAAGTCATGATCACTTGAGTTCCTTGTTTAATGGTCCTTGTTTAATATCAACCATGTCTAAGGGACACAGTCACATGATGTTGCACTTTATAAACACTTTGCTTAAGAACAGAATTTCTGGTCCCAGTTGCTATTGTAACCTAAGGACTATCTGTAGATTGCCATTGGCTTATTTCAACAATCCTTTGAGGTGGGTTGGGCTAAGAGAGAACGATTGGCCCCAAACCAGAGAGTTTTCATGGCTAAGGCAGGATTTGGACTCCCGGTCTCCAGGTTTCTAGCCTGGTACCTTAACCAATAAACCAAACTGGTTTCCATATGTCATATAGAACCAGTTAGAACAATTAATCAGTGGAACAACTTGCCTCCAGAAGTTGTGAATGCTCCAACACTGGAAGTTTTTAAAAAGAGATTGGACAACCATTTGTCTGAAATGGTAGGGTTTCCTGCCTAAGCAGGGGGTTGGACTAGAAGAACTCCAAGGTCTCTTCCAACTCTGTTATTTTAGTCTAGTCTAGTCTAGTCTAATTTTTCTATATAATCCCAGTCTTTCTACAGTAAACAATGCTAGTTTGAAAATTTTAATAATAAGAAAATTTTATCTAGAAGATAACAAACTTGCGAAAAGCAACATTAGCTCATGTCCCATTTCTTTAATTAAAGGTTTGATGTAACATGGAGAGTGGAATCCCCTAATGTGGTACTTCACAGTGATGGGAAAACAGAATTTCAACTTGCTCTTCGCATTGACAGCAACTGCAACTTTGACCTCTTCTATTACCCATTAGATAGCAGCCAGTGCTTTTTGAGCTTTTTCTCACTGGACAGCAAAGGTAGGGAAAAGTCTGCATACATAAATAACATAAGGAAATTGGTTACTATGTACCATACAGAACTCCATTTAAACCTTAAGTGAAATCATCTACAGCAATAGCATAAGCACATATATATATGAAGGCTGAGTCAACCTTGAGCCTGGTGAGATTTGAATTGCCAAATTGCAGTCAGCCAGCATTCCGCAGAAATAGCCTGCAGTACTGCACAAGAAGATAGCTAGAAAGAGTTGAATCTCTCTACCCATAACCTTTGCAACTTGCTCAGCGCATCTGTATATAATACTAGCTGATAACCTGGTGTTGCCCAGGTATTTATTTATCCCAAACCTGTATTAGATAAGAAAATGAATGAATTATACGTATAGTGTAAAATCAAAGTACCAGAGGGAGCCCCCTTGTTTTTCGTTGTTGTTTTTTTGTTTTTAAGAACCAATCCCCCTTACCAGAGGGAGTCCCCTTGTGGAGTACTGTGAAGCTGTTACCATGGCAATTTCATTGTGCTGTACAATAGAAGCCATTTTGAGGCACAACAGGCTATATCTTAACAGAACTTGAATCCAAAATGCACACTATCACTGTCAAAAGTACTGTGATTTGACACCATAGATATAATTCATTCCTTTTCATTTCAGTGGCCCAGGTGTTCCAGAGTTATGATGGAACAGACAGATACACACACACACCACAAGGGGTGTTGGGGGTGTCGCACCACCACAATATTTTTTCCAGAGAGTAAGTGTACCACATTTGGTTGAAATTGCTTGAGGCATTCCAGAGTTATGCTGAAACATACACACACACATACACACACACACACACACGTACAGCCATTTTTATAGATATAATATAGATACCTGTTCTTAATGAAAGCAAAAACATCAGACAAAAAAAAGGCATCAGAGAAAACTTTAAGGGAAGAAGTTGGTACCAGACTTCGGTTGCTAAATTGTAGTAATTCCAAATCTCAATACCTAGTAGTAGTAACTCTGCTCTTCTAAACAATAACCACTTATTCTAACCTCTGCTATTACTTGGCCCTTTTCTCATCTATGGCATTTCTTTTCCCAGATGGCTTCTAATATGGTTGACTCATACACGTAATTGTCTTAGTAGATACTATATCAGCTTTTTACTTACGATGAATAAGATTCTGATTTTTCAAATTCTTTTAAATTATTCTTTCAAGTCAGTGAGCTGGAATTCAGCACCTCTATTGCAAATGAAATTCTGAATTTAAAGCGTGAATATCTCATCACAAATGTGAATATTACAAACCAAAGAAATATGGCCCAGCCTTATTTTGCGGTCATGGTAAGTATATCACTTGCATTGTAATTTTTAATAGTACCTTAGTGGCATCTCAGTCAGGGCCTATTCTTCTAGCTGACTGAACTGATGACGCATATAGATGTTCTGTCTGCCTTTGAAATGGATATTAACAATGGGAAGATTTCTTGGGAGTCTCCCTCCCTCCCACCCTCATTAAAATAGAAACATTATAGTTGGGTGGGTTCATTTCATAAAAAAAAAAAAAATCCATTCTTTTAAACC
>JANHFK010003840.1:56319-68111 GCA_036250565.1 Sibynophis collaris | reverse complement strand
AAGGCTGAACTTCTCTGCACGACACTCGCTTTCCTGTCCCCCTTTTCGCCAAAAAAAGCCTACTGAACGCTCAATAGGTGTACAAAATAATGACATTGATTAGAATAAAAGGGATAAAGATTAGATCCAAGCAGGTGGTAGACAAACAGCGAGAGATTTCAAAACCAACCACAGGATCCTTTATTGCAAAACGGCAATAAAAATAGAAAGAGGAGCTTTGAGTAACTGCTTAGGCCTTCCTTACGAGACCGCCCCTCTCTCTGATAAGCCTTGAGATGAGAAGGCATTTTTTTTTCTTACAGAGGAAGAGGAAACAAAGAACACAGATGCACACCCTGAGCTAACTATCTTTAAAGCTAAATAATTCCTCCCACTTGCCACAAAGAAAAGCAGAAATTACTAGCTATGGCATATCTAGCTACAATTAATACATTTTGTACCCTAAAAGCATTCCTTAGCAGCACACACACACACAAAAAAAGAGGTCAGATCTGGTTCACTCACGCTAAAATTTTTCAAAGCAGTCACAGTGGTTTTGGTAGGTCTTTACGCATGCATATAAATGCAAACATCCATCGCAAGTGAAAAGTCTTTTGCAGCAGACAATGAACAAATCCAGCCTTGTGTTTTACCCTCTCTACCACCACCGTGGTATTAATTTAAGCTAGAAAATTAACATGACAAGAACTTAAAGAGATTCACCACAGACTATTTGTTATTGTCAAATTATAAAACCCAGCAGATTCACATGAAAGAGATACACCACCTACGATGCGCTCCCATTCAAAGAAAAACATATTCAAATTAAGCTGCATTATAGGGAGCCAAGAATATACACCTGTGTCAAATGTACTGCAGGGTCGGAGATGTTTCTACTGTAGGAAGTTAGCACTCACCCCTCTTCCTAGAAGAATGAAATATTTTAGGAAATATTAAAAAGGCAGAACATTATATTTCCCTGGATGAGAAATGAAACATGTTTTAAAGACAAAGCAGCTCCCTGTCAGTCCGTCCCACCTTTGCCAATGGGCCATTAAGGCCTCGGCCAAGCTCACTCCTTCCCCCACCTTTGTCAATGGACCATCATCTGCAACACAATAGGACCCATCCAGCAACGGAAACTCACTAGCAACAGAAACTCACCACATGGCAAGGCTCAAGCAAGCTTGGGGGACAACCTACAAAGTTAGCTAAGACCCCTGCCCCCTGGGAGTCTCACAACCAATCAGGATACATTTCTTATATTGGAACAGGAAATACTAAGGTGGGGCCCAAGAGAGGACATCAAAACCTAGAAATACCCAGCATCGTCTTCTTTTCTGCTCAGGAACTCAGGAAGCCATGCAATCCTGTTCATCAATAAACCTTCTTTCCAAGCAACCTCCATGAATCCAGTGTCTTCTTCCCCACTTGGAACTGAACCCAGAAGGACATTTCTTCCAACACTACTAATTATGAACAATTAATTCTTGAGCCAGAATAACAGAATGCATTGAGTTGAACTCTGAGAAACCAACTCATGGCTTAGCACAGCTACAATAACTATAAGTATTCCTCAACTTATGACCACGATGGAGCCCCAAATTTCTGCTGCTAAGTGAGACATGTGTTAAGTGAGTTTGCCCCATTTTACAACCTTCCTTGCCACAGATGTTAAGTGACTCACTGTACTGTTAAGTTAGCAACATAATTGTTACATGAATCTGGCTTCCCCATTGACTTTGCTTGTCAGAAGGGTACAAGAGGGTAACACACATGATCCGGGGACATTGCAAACCGTCATAAACAGGAGCAAGTTGCTAAGCATCTGAATTTTGATCACGTGACCATGGGGATGTTGTAATGGTCATAAGTGTGAAAAACAGTCATAAGTCACTTTCTTCAGTGCCGTTGTAACGTCAAACGGTCACTAAATGAACTGTTGTAAATTGAGAGCTATCTGCATGTCAAGGATTGGTCATATGAAAACCAATGTAGTATTTCAGGTTCTTTCCTTAATCGTAGATACTAGTTTTTAGGCAACAAATCCTTGGCATATTTCAAGGTTTCTCAACTTTCTTCTGGGAGATGAAGTCCGCACATCTTAAATTTGTCGACATTGAGAAACACCGACCTAGTTGTTCTACTTTTTAAGCAATGGTTATTATTTTAGCAATAGGGGAATCCATAATCTTTAAATAGCAAAAAGGAAGTGTTGGGACATAACCATGTGACTTTACCAGAGGCCTTCTCCCTTCCTTTTTCAGATATTTAACACCGGCAAAATGCTGCATTACATATCCATTGCTGAAGATGACTCAGTCACCAGGAACAAGGGCAGGCTTCCCTTCACAGTAATGACTTGGCTGTACGTAATATAACAGAGCATGGACTAAATCTTTATTGTAGCTTATGAATAGTACCATGGCAAATAGCTGATGGTCTCTAGCGCTGATTCTTAGCACTTACATCCTCCTGAAATTCGTATCTGACATCCTGTCTTCTTACATCTTCTTTACATTAATGGTAAACCAGTTTCTGTTTCCTATATTCCCTTCTGAGCAGGGGTAATTTTACATTTTCTACAGGTATTTCCTGACCATAATGGAGCCCAAAATTTCCATAGCTTTCTTCACACAGTTGCTAAGTGAATCACTGCAGTTGTTAAATTAGTAGCATGGTTGTTAAGTGAATTTGGCTTCCCCATTGACTTTGCTGGTCAGAAGGTCACAAAGGGTGTTCACAAGACTAGGACATTGCAACCATCATAAACATGAGTCAGTTGCCAAGCGTCCAAATTTCAATCACATGAACATGGGGATGCTTCAATTGTCCTAAGTGTGAAAAATGGTCATAAGTCTCTCTTTTCTGTGCCATTATAACTTCAAATGGTCACTAAATGAATGGTTGTAAGTTTACCTGTATATTCTTGCCTCTATCTATTAACAAATCCATGTATATTCTTGCCCCTATCTATTAACAAAACAGCAATGGAAAGGACAATTTATTAATGAGCCATGGTGACGCAGTGGTTAGAGTTGAGTACTACAGGCTGCTTCTGCTGCCTGCCGGCTGCCTGCAATTTGACAGTTCAAATCTCACCAGGCTCAAGGTTGACTCAGCCTTCCATCTTTCCTAGGTTGGTAAAATGAGGACCCAGATTGTTGGGGGAAATATGCTGACTCTTTAAACCGCTTAGAGAGGACTGGAAAGCAATGGAAAGTGGTATATAAGTGCTATTGCCATTGCTATTTATATATACATTTTCATTATTGTTCATCTCATGCACATGTAATGGGCTGGTAAACTAAACTCCAGGTTCAAATCTATTATATCCAAGCTGTCCATGGGAAAACAGGCTAAAATAGTAACTGACTTTACAAGCAGAGAGATTACATACATATTGGCCATAGTCAACCAGTTCCTTCTCTGCTTTTGGAAGGGAAAGCCATACACTTAAGGGGACATTGAGGGGGAATTTTTTACAGGTTTTGACTTTCCTTTTTC
The DNA here is from genome assembly GCA_036250565.1 of Sibynophis collaris. Classification (NCBI taxonomy): domain Eukaryota; kingdom Metazoa; phylum Chordata; class Lepidosauria; order Squamata; family Sibynophiidae; genus Sibynophis; species Sibynophis collaris. The sequence continues at coordinate 64,625 of JANHFK010003840.1, read as the reverse complement.
TCTCTTCTCAGAAAGTTTGCAACATGAATAGGGTTAGGATTGGGATTATAATTAGGATTAGGATTAGGATTAGGATTAGGAATAGGAATAGGAATAGGAATGGAACGGAATGGAACGGAACAGAACAGAATAGAATAATAGGCTCAATTCAAACCAACTGCTTCCCACTGGGGAAAATGACTACAGGCAAGAACTCTTTTTTTTTTTTAATCCACGTAAGAATTTTACAAATCCAAGGACACTGGTGGAAAGCCGGCTAAATGTCTATATGACTAGGAAAATGAGTGGTGCTCTCTGTTTAATGGATTTAAACAGTTTTATTTTTTAATGTTTTAATGATTTATGTGGAATTTTTTTAGTTGTTTCTGTACTGTTTTGGGAACCTTATAAACTTAATAAGTCATGGTAGTGAGATAAGCGGCTATATCAATTTAATAAATACAGGACCAAATAAACAAAAGGAATTGAAAATGTCTCCTGACAGCATTAAAAAAAGAAAAGAATTCTGAGAAAGTTTAACTTGATATATCCAAAATAGGCTGCTAGGCCTTAATATTACTGTAGCATTTTTTTTGCCTGAACATCAATTAATCTGGTTTGTTGAAGCCTAAACACATATTACCTGTGAAAATACAAATATTTCAAGAGCCTTGGTGGCGCAGTGGTTAAAGAGCAGTACTACAGGCTACTTCTGCTGCCTGCCGGCTGCCTGCAATTTAGCAATTCAAATCTCACCAGGCAGAAGGTTGACTCAGCCTTCCATCCTTCCGAGGTGGATAAAATGAGGACCCAGATTGTTGGGGAAAATATGCTGACTCTGTAAACCGCTTAGAGGGGGCTGTAAAAGCACTATAAAGCGGTATATAAATCTAAATGCTTATTGCTATTGCTATAAATCTTGGCAGTAATGAATGGTCTACCATCTAAAGATTTTTTTAAACCTGGAAGTTACCAGGATCTTTGATGCTGAAAGTAATGCTATTTTAATTATTTAAACTAAGAATCCTTTATTTTAGTACTTGGTTCTTTCAAATTAAGCCATGAAGCTGTAGCTGAAATAACAGGGCAGCAATAGGGGCTGATAGTCCCATTCTTTTTCCTCAGACTTCACTATGATGATACAAGGCAGGGTGCATCAGTAAAAGTAAGAGATGGTGACTCAGCTTGTACCCAGCCAGTATATTCCTTAAACTTCAAAATAAATGGGAAAGTCTCCCTAACCTAACAACAAACAACAACAAAAAAGTCATCTCTCACCAAGTGAATAACTCCTGCACCAAGAATTTTGCAAAGCCAACTCTTTAAAAAAAAATCTTTGTTACTGTTTATTGGACCAAAATGTCTAAGCTTTTAGAACTAAATATTGGAAATGATGTACAGTGTAATGAAATGTATGTAATGTGTGTTTTCATTCTGTTCAAGTAGCAGTTGTATATTCCCTCATGATCATTCAGAATATTTCAAATAATGTTTGACTGGATCTCAAATTCTGCTCCTTTGATTTTGAGCCGCAAATTCACCTGCTACCATTTTCTTAAGGTGAACAAGGTGGCTGGATGGAGTCACTGAAGCAGTAGGCATGAGCTTAAATGGATTCCAATCCAGAGGATGGTAGAGGACAGGAAGGCCTGAAGGAACGTCGTCCATGGGTCATGATGGGTCGGACACAACTTCGCAACTAACAACAACAACCTTTTTCTCTTTTGTCCAGCAGATTGTGGAACAGAGGAAGGATCACCACATCTCAAATCTATTTCTAGCACTTTGGACAGGCTCTTCTGCTTCATATTCTTAGGCCTGGTTCTTCTGTTTCACCTCCTGTTAGCAGGGCTCTGGTATCTATGGAAATGTGCACCCAAGAAACCTCCTGGAGAAATTTATCTAGATGGAATCAAGTGGAACCGTGGAGAATAACATGCTATTTGTGCTAAGTATCCACCGAAATGTTATATATCTATGTGTATACAATTTGCTTGTTTTAAATAAAAAATAGATTTTATTTTTGCAATGGCTCACACCTGGTACACAGGTAGTCCTCGACTTATGACCACAATTCACAATCCAAAATTTCTGTTATTGAGACATTTGTTAAGTGAGTTGTGCCCCATTTTACAACCTTTCTTGCCTCAGTTGTTAAGTGAATCACTGCGGTTGTTAAGTGAGTAACATAATTGTTAAGTGAACCTGGCTTCCCGATTGACTTTGCTTGTCAGAAGGTTGCAAAAGGGGATCACATGACCCTAGGACACTGCAACAGTCATAAGTATGAACCAGTTGCCAAGCATCTGAATGATCACATGATCATTGGAATGCTGCAAAGATCGTAACTGTGAAAAACGATCATAAGTCCCTTTTTTCAGTGCCATTGTAACTTTGAAGTCACTAAATTAATTGTTGTAAGTTGAGGACTACCTGTACTTTGCAAAGTTACTGCTGACTATTTAAACTAATTTAATAGATATTTGGTACTCCAGGAATACCAGTAACATGTCCAAATCACATTTGCTGCATCAAATAATTCTCAATCTATTTTTCGAGTTAAAGTTAGATTGCTTTAGGGACTAGTGATATTGTACTATTTTGATGTGATGAGGACATTCTTCTCTACCAGAGTGGAACTGGTATTCTGGTCATGTCTGTTAAAGAGCAAATGTTTCCCACATTTTTATCTCACCAGTATGTTAGATAATTTCTCTTTGTATTCGTTTCATAGCTATTTTTATTTTATTTTTTTGTCTGTTGATTTGATGTTAAATTGTAGCTTTAACTTGTAAATTTTAAAAGAATTTTCTATAGTAACATAATGTGTAAATGTTGCGCATAAATAAATACTTCCAGCCATTAAATCATTATTTATTTGTTGTTATTATTATTAACATCTCGGAATCATTGGGAGTTGGGTGGCATATGAAAGTATTATTATGGTTCATTTCAAAGTCAATCAGATGTTCAGACTGAATTTGGCATTTTTTCCATCTATCAAGTCCTTCCCAAGGATCTGAGATAGACAGATGTGGATTAGTGTTATTATTATTACACACTAATGCGGAATGCTTCTGTGTCTTCTGCTATTTATATAACATCTAAGTGATGTTAGAAGCTGTTAAAAATTGCAACAACAACAAAAAGATTCAGTTGGTATAAATAACACAGTACTGACTTTAGGAATTAGCCATTCATGTCCTTTTTTTCCCCATAGAGAAACCTTTCATGCCAAACAAGAAACTTTTAAAAAATTAATGTAAAACTAGCTCTCCAAAACAGAGGCTATGATCATTTTGCTTCAAAGATCCAAACACTACTTTGTGCCCAGAGTAAACTGCTTGGGTAGTTTATATTATCATATTTGAAAATAACAGAAAACACTATCCATCTATTTCAATTGTTCTGGATTCTAAATTATAGTTGGATTAACTTCAATGCACTATATTCAGTTTTGTCCTTTTTCCACCTGTCTTTTTAAAATAAAAGGTCAGTGCCAATACATTAGAAGAAAGAGAAAAAAAGAATACCAGTAGTAATGTTTATTGACTCAGATAATGAATCAATAAAGGGATTATGGGCATATAATTTGATCATTGTTCACCTGTCCAAAAGAAGAATATTCAAAGCTATGATTCAGCTATGGTTGGCTGGAATGAATATAGAGCAAAGCATAAAGCTAGAGGTTGTATACAGGTTGAAAGCTAGAATTACTATTATATCTCAATTATCTGCAAGCTCTATATAGATGTTAATTTACTGCACTCACTTGTTGACTTTAGCATAATTGTCTGTATCGTTAAATTGGGTTTGACATGTCACAGAGGCCTTAACATGATTGTCTCTATGGAAGTTCTATTCAACAAAATTTATTTTTACTTCAGCTTTCAGTCATTCTTTGTTGAGCACAGCAAAGATGAGTAGGAAATGTGTCATCTGGTCTTACAGCATCACATTTACAAATGGGAATAAAGATGAGACAAGAAGAGACAGGACATTCTCATTAAGAAGCAAAATGAAGCTTTTCCAAGAAACTGAAAATGGGAGAATTTTCCCATGTATTCTATCAGGAAACATAGATAAGGCAGGCTCGAAAAGTCAGTGCCCTCCTAAGCATACCCATGTGCTCCAAATCCATTGACGTCACTTTTGCTGTCTGAATTCATGGAGACCTAACCCTAACTGGATTTGCTCCCCAACTAGATTTTCCCATGTATTATATCAGGAAACATAGATAAGGCAGGCTCGGAAAGTCAGTGCCCTCCTAAGTTTACCCATGCATTCCAAATCCATTGGCAATGTCCATTTTACTCTCTGAATTCATGGAGACCTTACCCTAACCCTAAGTGGATTTGCCCTCAATGGGATTTTCCCATGAATTTTAGCAGGAAACTTAGATAAGGCTGTCTTGAAAAATCAGCGTTCTGCTAAGCATACCCATGCACTCCAACTCCATTGGCAATGTACCTTTCCATATTCATGGAGACCTAACCCAAACCCTAAGATAGGAAAGCACAGAATGTCACATACAAAATGTTCTAGTTTCTGTTTTGGGCTGTAACATGATCATTTTGGATTTAGTACCCAAATTATATCTATAGCAGACCCTCTTCCATGTGCAAGGTATTACAGTGGCAGTATTTTTCCAAAAATATCAAGTTGTGTTTATGAAAAAATAAACTGCTGCCTTGCCTATACTGGCACACATTATTACAAAGTGTCATTCTATGGGAAGAATATGAAATTGTCAAAATAAAATATTTTGATCCCCTGTAGGATTGAAATTACTGCAATTTCCATCTGCCATTTCCAAGTGCCAATAACTGCATGTTTCATAGTTTTAAAAAGAAAAATTATTGTGTACCAATAATTGTGCACTTAGGGTGTGTTTTTTGCTTCTGGAATCTTGTCCATTTGGACTTTTTTTCTTTTAAAAAATAAAACATAGTCATTCGATTAATTCCACACAACATAAAGCTAACCTTTTATTGATTCATAATTACTGGGTAGCTTTAAAAAATACTTTCAGTTGTTAGCCTTCAAAGTTCAAATTAACTCAAAGGAGAAGCTCCTTTTGCAACTCTAAGTAATCTGAATAACCCATGCCTCTCATTTGCTATGCAATATAAATGACATCATTTATCTAAAAAAGTGATGGAGTTCTTTTCCCATATAATTAGCTCTGATTCATGAGTCTTTGTACATTAATTGATTAGAATACAAGAAGTTCTTGAAAACCAAGACATTACCATGAAGTGCAAAGAACTACATGTAGAAATGGCTGCTGGCCAGTTCTTCAGTTGCATCTTGGGTTGTCTGACTGGTTAATTTAAATCTTTTTCTAGTATCTTCCTTTTCTCTTTTTTCCCCCAATTATATCTCTCGTCTCATTTCCATATAGTTTTGCTTCCTCCCTTCTTATTTCAAATGCATTGTGTCTTTGCAGTAATTTACAAGATTCAAAATAAGAAAACAATATCTGCAGCAGCTATAGAAGCATGCAATTGTATGAATATTTGTGTTTGCATGTGTGTGTAGATATACATACATATACACCCATCGCACACAGTTTATTGGACAGGAAAATTTTAGGTTTTAGCTGCAGTCCATGACTTTGACAAAGTTAGGAAGCTGAACATTAAGACTGGGAACTGTTTCAGATTTAAAAACTAAAAGATTCCTTGTGGTACAATGGCAATTATACATAATCTATAACTTCTTAATGCAAATGTGTCTCTTATTGAGAACACACTATAGAATAACAATTGCATGGCCTCAAGAAAAGGGTCTGTTACTTTAAAGAGTTGCAGGCAGATGCTCTGTTGATATTCCCGTACAGTCCTAAGCACACACATTTCTACCTTCACATCCCAACTGTTGCACAGCTCTATCATTGCACAGAGCCTTGGTTTGTTGTTTATTTTTTGTCTTGGGATAGATAGACTTAAATTCAGGACTTCCTTTGTTTTGGGTAAATGCATCACTGCAACTATAAAATTCATTTTACCCAGTAATGCTTAATTGTTTTGAATATTCTTAACAAGCAAAAGCAGAAAGATAAAAACATCTATATGACAATGAGAAACCAGGAAGACGTACTGGCAGTTCTCATGACACCTAAGGGCCCATCTTGAATGTAATTTATATCCCTCCCCCTCCTTCATCCTTCCTTCATCCACTTTTTTTGCTGAACCTGAATTTATCTTTCCTAACTGCACACACTCAGGCTACTCAGCACAGGAACTGGATGTTATGGTCACAGCTATTGAAGTGCCCAAATCCAAAATTATTGTCCTACCATCTTTAGAAATCATAAACTTTCTTTGAACTTTATAGTTCCAGATACTTCACACTCCCATATTCATCCTTAATATGGCCCCTATTGACAAACCAGGCAGAATTGACATAGGCTTAGTTTTGTCTATGTGTATGTGTGTGTGTGGGGGGCACACACCCAACTGGAGGATTGAAAATTAATCATCCTCACGAGGTTTGCTCATTTTGCCATTGGATTTTGGTGGTGCATCGATTACATGAATATATTTGGCCCCTGAGCATTAGGTTGTCTTGCTTATAAGTAGGGCTTCATTTCATTGTTCTATTTTTAAAAGCAAACTGTAAAAATATTGGGATATTATATGGGGGTTGTGAGGGGATGGGCATGGAGGAATTTCATCCATTTTGTTCTCTCCCCCCCCCCCCATTTCCCCCTCTCCCTTGGCTCTTTTTAAGGGAGTTGTTCCATTTAAGAGAAATGTATCTCCTTCAGCAGAGCACTAAGTGGTTGGGTTGGTAGACATGCAGAGGAGTGGGACTGCATTTCAAAGCATCAGAAAACAGAAAAATAACTGATGGAAAAGACCTTGAAACAAAACAGCTGAAGGAATAAGGAGAGTGAATTGGCAGTGTGGGACCACAATAAACAGAGTTACAGTAGAGCTGAAACTAATAAAAATGAAGTAACAATATTAGTGAACTAGAGATAAGACAATAAAAACTAGAAGCCTGGTGTTCGAACTTAGAATGCCAGAGAAATAATTATTAAAAAGAAGTTAGACTAGAAATAAATAGAAGACATCTTAGAAGATTGAAATATCCTATAGAAATGATAGACGGAGGATAATCACATCAAACGTAAATTAGAAAGTGTTAGGTAGTATTTCTTTTGTAGCAAAAGCTTTTATAATAAAACTCTTTTCCAACTGTAATTGACATGAATGAATGCTGCTTGGGATGTGGACCATCCCTGGACCTTAGATGTGAACAGATTGCTTACTTATTTCTGAGCCGGCAACCAATCAGAACTTGCTCTTCCTTGACAATAGATTAACACAGAAGCATTTCAACCAATTAGTTTTCATTCTGGGGCATTAAATACATGCACTTTCAGTAATATGAGTGATGTTGACTATCAATATAACTCTTTATGCTGTAATCTATTTGGCTCCTTTAGCAAATCTAGCCATTAGGAGATCACATAACACAGACACTTCTGCAGCAACTCTTGCTACTATGACAATGAGGTTTCTCAAGAAACAAAAGAAAACAAAAGCCATTTGACCAAGAATATTTATGAATGGTATAAGTATCAGATGACAGCACCATGTACTTGGTGACTGACCTACTTTGATCTGGGAATAATCTCTTCCCCTCTCGGGAAATGGTCCTACATATAACTATGCACACAGCATTTGAATGCCAGGATAAATCTGCAAGAATTTGAGATAATCAGAGCAATTTCAGATGGTTTTTAAAAGCGTATTTTATGAGAAAATTCTGAGTATCTGAAACAGTCCAATTACAGTTTAGAGATCATCATCAAGTGAGACCAATGTCACAATGCAGAATAATTGCTTCAATGGATTTGTACTACTTGAGCCTTCTGAGTGCCATGTAGAAAATTAAAAAATGTGACATGCTTTACTTAAATTCAGGATACAAGACCACTTTACTGTTAAAAATCCCCTTCAATCTGAGTAGCATTTATTGATGCCATTTGGAGAAATCAATTGTCTGGATTGTTCTTCTAAAAGCAGGCTTTCATAATCCAGCATGATTCTATACATTCCCCATACTTATATGACCTTGCCTCTTGAAGATATATTTCCATTTTCAGTGAGAACACTCAACATTATAGGAAATGTCTAGGAAACGTTATATTTTTTTAATGAATGCTTTTAAATAACCTAACATATAACATGGCGGACTGTCCACCGCCCTGAGTCCCAACAGGGAGAAGGGCGGTATAAAAATAAATTATTATTATTATTATTGTTGTTGTTGTTGTTATTATTATTATTATTAGTAGTATCTTTTATTCATTA
>JANHFK010003840.1:26221-41308 GCA_036250565.1 Sibynophis collaris | reverse complement strand
AGAGCTTTTTGAATAGTCCCACAGTCAAATGACCACACTTTGAAATGCCCCCCCCCCCCGAATCTGGCATTTACTTCCTGGAAGTAAGCCAACTGTAATGTTGACTTAATAACTGCTGCAGCAAAGGCCCTTAAGTAGGGTATGGTCATGTGGTAACCTGTTTAATCACCATGAGCCCAAACTCAGGCTGAATTATGGTTGTGAGACAAGGATCACAGAAAAAAGAAGCCTCTCTTTAATTTTTTACTCCCCTTTTATGGATTACAAATTTGAAATGAAGAATAATGTTTACTATTAAATGGAGTGAACGTTATAGGATGGAAGAGAGGAACGCTGGATCACTGCAGAAGAACGTACTGTATTTGTTTATGATAAATACATTCACAGAAACGTATACTATTTTGTCAGCCAACAAGATATTATAGGTGTATAAAATGGACATATAATTGTAATACCTACAATTATATGAAAGAAAAGAAATACCTACACAAAAAAGGTATACTTTTTCAGAATACTAAACCTTTTCTGGACTTTCTCTAATGAACTAATGTGATGTCTTTTCAACTGGATGATTGAAAAAGTGTTGAAGGGAGGAAGTGATTATGGTTATGTTTAAGAGGGAAGGATAATCATTTTGATTGTAACTTAGTAATGAAAATTGGCAGTCGCTTCATCTTTTTAAAAAATTTCTTTCCCTCTTAACCACATTGCTTCCTGTATTTCTCAATAAAATTCTCAATAAAATTATTAAAAAATAATAAAAAAAATTATTTAAAAAAGAAAAGGAGGATTCAAAACCTTTGCTTATATCACCTGCACTCGTAATTGAGAGATTGCTCTAGATCAGGTGTCAAACTCACGGCGTCACGTTGTCATCATGTGATGTATCGTGACTCCCCCCCTTCACGTAAACAGAGGTGGGCGTGGCCAGCGCGTGACACATCTGGCCCACGGGCTGTGAGTTTGACACCCCTGCTCTAGGTGGATTTTTTTTATTTACTGGGGGGGGAGGGGTGTTTCCTCCATTTTGTTTTTTAAAAATCAGTTCTATATCCGTTAAGGGTAGGTGTTTTCTTGGAAACCCATGTCAAAAAGCCCTTGGTATCAAAATACTATAAAATACAGGCCTCTATTAAGCACAATCCTAAATGCCATCTAATTCAGAGCTTAACATAAAACAGATCTCTTTCTACGGAAAGAATCTGAGGCTGCAAATATTATTTACATTTTTGTTCTGTTGCTCAAGCAATAAATCAATTGTCCATGTGAAAGGATAAACCACCTATGTGTGAAATATGCAGCATGTAGCCGCCTCTTTCTTTCTTTCTTTCTTTCTTTCTTTCTTTCTTTCTTTCTTTCTTTCTTTCTTTCTTTCTTTCTTTCTTTCTCTTCCTTCCTTCCTTCCTTCCTTTCCAGGAGTGCAAAGCATAAAAGAGAGATCATTGATCAAGAGCACATGTAACCTGAAGCTAAGAATCTCCCACAGCCATCTTTGTGGACCTCACCATTTAAAAGATTTTTTTAAAAATAAAATAAAAACAGTTTTGTGTTCCATGTTTAAAAGACTGTATTGAGGGAAGACAATTTTGCGAAGTAAATCCTTGTGAGGAAGATTCTGCTCCAGGCATATTATCTTGATCAGCATCCCTCCCTGCGCTTATATAGTTATAAATAAATGTCCAAAGACCAGCTGCATCCTACATATTTAATGCATTTTATGTAGTTTAGCTCTCAGCTGAAGTGTGTATACAGCTGCTCAGGGATCATCTACAACTGAGCCTCAACAGGAATTCTATTTCAATGCTGCTTGATTATCCTGTTCCCCACACCACACTGTCATCTTTTCTTGAGTTGGCAGGACTTTGCTGCTTCCTCTTTTAAAACCACAGAGCTACTCTTTACCCACCTCTTGCCTTCCTATTAGCCCTTCCTGCGGTTTTCCTTAGCAAGCTGAACTCTCCTTTTCCTACTCCAGACGAGAGGAGAGCAGATCACAAAGCAACTCGATATCCTGTCAGAGCCCATGAATTTTTAAATGGACAGACTTCATTTCTGATTAAGGTCTTGGCAATGCTAGAGAAAGACTGTTTGCATGCAAACCCTAGTCTTTGCCAAATTAGAATCCCAAGGATTTTTTTTTCAAATTGGTGAAACATCTTTGACTAATGTCAGTTTTATAAGCAGTTTAATGTTTTTGTGCTACACTAGTATTCTCTAGTGCAGAAATGTATGAGGGGATCTTATTGTCCTCCCCAATTGGAAGAGAGACCATGAAAAAAGAAGAAAAGAATAAAAAAGACAGATCAGCCGGTTTCCAGCTGAATGAGCTGAAGCAAAGGGACTGAGTATCTCAGCTGTGTACTTCATGGAATCCAGGATTAGACTGGACTTTTCCAAGATTTAACCTTAGAAGCCAAAATAAAACACTTTGATGGTAGTTTTAATTTCTCTCATGATTGGGATACTTGTGTATTTCATGTTCTGGGCTCAGGAAAAAAAATAGCATCCCAGTCCCAATTAACTCTTTCTTGTTATTTTACTGTTATGGCAGACAAAAATATTGTCAACAATATTATTGTAATTTTTATGATCTGGACACTTAACAAGAGTCAAGTAAGATAACAACAAAACGTTTCCAAACACATCTACACCCTTTTCAGGAAAAAAAATGTTCTTCTTTGACAGAGTGATTGTGGTACTTAACATAGGAAATGTTAAGAATGTCTGTACCAGCTCAGCTGTCCATTTCCAACAATCCATCTTGATTCCCAATCATAGCAGGTTAATGCTCTATAGGTAGTCCTCGACTTATCACCACAATTGAGCCCAAAACTTATGTTGCTAAACGAGAAATTTGTTAGGTCCCCATTTTACGACTTTTCTTATCACATTTGTTAACTGAATCACTGCTGTTGTTAAATTAGTAACACAATTGTTAAGTGAATATGGTTTCTACATTGACTTTGCAAAAAGTCATCACAAGACTCCACGACACTGCAATCATCATAAATGTGAATCAGCTGCCAAGCATCCGAATATAAATGAGGTGACCAGGGGGATGCTGCAATGGTCATAAGTGTGAAAAACAGGCATAAGTCACTTTTTTCAGTGCTGTTGAATGGTCGCTAAATGAACTGTTGTAAGTCAAGGACTACTTGTACATACTTCCTGACATCTTACTGAGGAATATATAATCTATTTAAATACACTAGCCTTTCTCAGTCTGTGTCTTCTAGATGTAGTCCTTTCAATCTAGAAGACAGACTGAGAAAGGCTGGTGAGCACCTTAATACATTATATATTTCCCAAAATCCCAATACAATGAGGAATTTTTAAGATAAAGAGTGTTAGATTGGCTAATATAGGCTTGAGATTCATGGTTGTGACCTGGAAGGACATTTTTTGTGAAGAAATTCTAAATGTACTTCAGTAGATAGATCTGTGTATGTACTGTATTTCTGAATTTGTTTAACTGATGCTACAACTGGATGCTACAAATGGTGGAAAGTGTGTAAAAGAAAAGCATTAAAAAACTTAATAAAGGTACAGCAGGTCCCTAATGTGTGGCAAGTATTCATGTATTCTGGGTTTGGAGCTTAAACTCATAGTCTGTATACAGGACCACATGGAGGGGAAACAAGGAAAGAAACAAGACTAGGGATAAGATGGCTCCCATTTAAATCACATTTTCTTCTTTAGTATACAACCCGAAAGAAGTGTGCAAAAGTTTTATCCTTGTCCAGCAAAAATCCCACCAAGTTCTATAAACTACATAAAATGAGAAAAGAAAAATATCTAAGCAGAACTTGTAGCTCCTGTATGATACTAATTTCATTAGACTAATCCCAGGCTCTCATGGTAAAAGTTTAATCTTACAACATTAAGTTTCTTCCTCTTCGGAAAAACAAAAGAGAGGGGTGCAGTTACAGGCTTGATGTTACCCAGGCATTCTGAATTGTTTTCACATACATTGCTGGTGAGTTCATGAACTGTCCCATCTTTTGGCATATTATATTCCTTATCTGGATTGTTCTGGAAAGAAAGAAAAAAGATGAAATAGTTAAGAATGGTTTAAAATGATTATTGTTATTATTAATTTACAAAGAGTCACCTGAATCACGAGATGGGTGGCAAATAAATTTGATAAATAAATTATATGAATAAGTTGAACCACTTTACTCTTTCCATGGCCCTAAAGTCCAAGGGCACCACCTACTGGTAACTGGGGGAAAATGCTTGGATAGATACGTATTTTAAACCATCTCCATTGGTATGTTTGATTTACCCATAATTCATCTTCTCTTTTTCAGCCAGATGAACTTTGGACATTTTAAAAGGGTGAGAACTTTGTTATATAATTGGAAATCCCTCTGATTGAGAGGTATTATCCAATGCATTTTGTCAGAATTGTGCCTTAAATTCAAGAAAATATACAGACAGATTTTCTTTCTTTTCTCCAGGAAAACTTCTGGAATTTGTGATTATTACTACAAAATTAACAACTGAAACATTTCTACAAGTTTCTTGGATTGCTTTTGGTGGTAAAGAGATAATTCACCACCAGAGGGATGATAATTACCTTAATATTGTCTGCAAAATGTTCCAGAGCCTTGGCTCCTGTTGTCTCCATTGAGGTTATGAGGCTTGGTAACTTGTTCTTAGTGCTGGCAGCAGTACCCTGAAATATGAATCACAGCATGAAACAATTCAAAATGAGGATAGCAACTAATAACTGACAATGAAGCAAATCACTCACAGTTCTCTTGTGGGTTAAAGATCTCATATAAAGTGTATATCACGGTCAGGAAAGCTGAAAACTTTCTGGATTAAATGCTTTGCTAGGCACAGTATGTGCTCCTGACAGATTGAATCTTATCTTTTAATATTACTCCATTTCCTGCCTGAACAGAGCATATGCATTAAAATATTTCCCATTATGGTACAAGGCAGCTTAATTTATCACCATTAATTTGAAAAGCTAAGACTACCAAAAAACTTTTCATGCTTCTAGGGGGCAAATCTACTTAAAACAACTAGCCTTTTAATGGCATTGGGCCTGGTTACCTGAGGGACTGCCTGTATCCCATAACATCTATCAGGCCAATTCAATCCTGCAGGGTTGGCACAGATCCAGGTTCCTACAATTAAGCAATGTCATTTCTCAGGACATCGGAAGTTCACCTTCTCTGAGGTAGCACCTGCCCTCTGGAATAAGGTTTCCCTTGAAAACTGGATAGCTTCCACTCTGCTGTTGTTTAGAAAAGCAGTGAAGACTTTGTCTAGGTCTCTCACTTCATCCCAGTGTGAGGTATAGATAATCCAGATAAGGAATTTCTAAATTTTTCCTTCATGTTTTATTGTAATTTCTTTATTACTATCATTGAGATTCAAGCAACATACAAGTTTAAATAATAATAATTACAACAATAGCAATGTCTAACCATACTGTATCTGTGTGAAAGGAACCCTTTACATGAAAACTCTCTGAAAGTTTCAGATACTGTATAATTTAGCTGTACACTTCTGGGCAGAAGGAAGCATATCATCACTATTCCTTATGCCGATTTCCCTGGTCCTGCAATGCAATTTAACATTTTCTATCCTTATGTAAGCCCATCTTGATCTAGATCCACTGTATAGATAGAAATTACTTTCCTTTTTGTTTCTCTTAATGAAGTATATGGTTATGCATTTCACACTAGTGAGACTACCGTGTTTAAGTAGTTTTCAGAGGTGTCCTATTTCCAGTTTCCACCTTTTCTCTTGGTCAGATTGAATGAGATTAAGAACAAGATCAGAGTATGCCCACCTTTGCTATGAACCACTGCTTGAAGACTTGGAGACCCTTTTCTTAGTGACAATTTTTTAAAAATTCAGTTGGTCACATGGGATCCATTTTATACTGTAAGTGGGATATTCATTAATTTTATTATTATTGATATTGAATGAAACCTAATGATACTGTATATCTCTATCCTGAGCCAAGCAAGAGATGCAGTGGAGGTCCTGACCTGGTGCTTGAGAAGGCTGTGAGGGACAGGATGAAGCAGAGTAATTCTAGCAAGAGGGAGATGCTATTTCTTTAGAAGCTCTCTGGTTCTAAATGGTACTACCATCAAGAAGCAGGCCTGCAATTTGGGGTTTCTCCTAGACTTATGGCTCTTAATAAAATGGGAACAGCAGGTAGAAGTAGTGGTGACTGAACCGTTTTTGCTTCGTTTGACTCCTACTTTCTGTGAATTGTTTCTGTGAACTGTTTTGTACTAGTTCTGCTTACTAGTCCAGAGAGTACATTTATTTATTATTTATTTGATTTTTATAGCCTCCCATCTCAACCATCTGCATTTGGTATCTATTACTCTTTCATTTGACCTTGGACCTGCAGGTTGTCAATCAAACTCCTATAGTTCACAACTATGTGCAACCATCGCTACTCTGCCATGAAAAACTAGACATTGAATTCTGAGTTTATGTGACCTAGTGGGTTCTGGTTTCATTACTAATCAATTACCTGCAAAACCTGATCAAATTCTGGCTTTGTCTGCTTTAAGTGCCTTAGGATGGGGAAGATAGTCAACACAGCTGAGTAATCGTGACGCATAATGGCCTTCCGGGCTGCAGACACAATGTTGTCTCCCTCAATCATCAAGTTGTCTAAAGATTCCTGTAGAAAAGCAAATATTGGTTGAGCTAGAGAAGTTAATATGGGATTTTGAACTATAACCAAAGGAAGGGCATGCTGTGTTTTGAAGAGACCTGAATAAGGGAATCAAATGTCTTCTTCTGGTGATGCTCCGGGATGATTTCAGTTAGCAGCTGGTACTCACTTTGGGCCAGTTTTATGAAGGCACTCACACAATGGATGTATGCATCAATCTCCATGTCCAACATGTCATCTCTCCCTATGGGGGTTATAAAAGAACGTAAGATGCTAGTTTCTTTTAGCTGATATATAAACAGATGAATAAATACAGAACAGTCAAATATAACAGAATATGAAAACTAAAGTCTACCAATTGTGCAAATGATGCAACTTTAGGCCATTTGTCTAATCACAAGGTAAAGCTGCCAAGTAAACACATCCACCTGAGATACATATAATGGATATTGGATATGCCATCTTTTTATCAACAAGATAAAACTTTTAAGACGTATGTACAGATGTAGAAGAAAGACCAAATGTGAATTATTCAACACCTTTCTCTCATACGTACATTCTTTAATTACTGTAAAATACCGATAATTGGTGTCTTTACAATAGATTTTTGCTAAAGCCTGCAGGGCTCCTTATATATTTCTGACTGGGGATTTTGGAATTAATTTACAACAATTAAGAAGAATCAATTACCATTCATTTAATATTTATCGTTTGTAAATTGTCTACATATCAGAACAGCGCAAAGTTATCAAATTTCTAATTCCTTAAATAAACAATGCAATACTTTCAACAGACTAGGTTCAGATATGGTTTTACTGTCTAAAATAACATACCCCGTTCTTAAAATGAAGTCTTTAGTTCAAGAATAAAAGCATACTAACAGCTGGCAAGAGAATTATTCTTTTAAAAATATTCATGCTACAGGAATTTGGTATGTCTCCAAAGTACTCCTATAATCTTCAGTCAAAAAAAGAAGTGGTTTCAAAGGAAATAACTAATACGCTTAAAAAGTGTCTAGAACTTTTCATAGCTTATTATTAATAACTAATGAAATCATAGAAGCATTTGGAAATATTATATCCTCTAGAATTCATTCATTAAATAAGTTGATATATTATGCTCTAAAAGTTCCACCATCTGATTTTTCTGCTTCTTTTCTTTATGGCTGATATTTTCTCATCCAGCATCCAACAACAGCCAATCCACCCAATCTGCAGAAATTCAATGATGCATCTTTTACCCAGTTGTATGACATCAAACTGCTTAGGCAGCATTTGATGAATGTTCCACACTGGCAAAACGATGTGTATTCTGAAAACCAGTTTGTCATACTCTTCTTTCTAACTCTATGCAAAATGAGTTTACTTTCTTCCCTATCCAACCTACCTCCCCCCCCCCCCCAGAAGCTTTCAGACACAATATGGCCTAGTCCAGAAAAAGCAATATGTTTTTGGAATGAGGATCACATTTCTACATTATATTGGTTTTATCCAATGTTAGAATTAAGAATGGGGCTTTCAGAGCTATCTTTCAATATAATGACATTGCAATGTCTGGATTCTGGGACAGAGAGAAGGATAAATTTTCATTTAATGCCAAAATAAGATTTTTTGAGAATCTTGCTTGAAAATGGTACCTATTGGTGCTGTGAATGCATCACTTACTTTCTGCCAGTCACTAAGATGCATAGCACTGACTATGCAGGTATAGATTTATGACAGGCTATCTGCTGCACTGAATGATTGCAGTGATATCCTTCATGATGTGTAGGGAAAGAAGAGACATGTATTTTGCCATTACACATACCCATGCCATAAACAAAGTATATTCTATTAACTGAGGGGGGGAAACGTAAGAAATATTCCCTATCAAATTAAGGGCTTTGTAAGATGAAAGAGCTAGCAGAATGAAGGTATTTTATTTCATTTTTTATATGTTCCTTCTGACTCTGTGTAATGAAACACAATCTGCTCAATTTCATACACCAAGAGAACCTGCACATCTATCCATTACTCAAATATATGGAACAAGGCTATGATAAGTGTATAGAAATGCATTCCAGCAGAATAAAGAGGGGGAAAGATTAATTACCAAGATTTGAAAATAGCCAGGAAGGGATGAGCAAAGAATCCCGTAATAATGGTCTGACGCAGCAACTTTAAGCTGGGATGGGGATGAGAACAAGAGTGGCAAAGGAGACAAGCTCCTACCGTCAATGGATCTGCTTCTGTGCCTTCCACTATGGCCCTAATTAAATCTTACTTTGCATCTTACATCAATTATGAATCAGCACAGTAATCAACACAAGTCCTCTACATCTTGCCGATTTCAGCCATTTTAATTCTCGAAAACAATTTCTTGGAAGCATTCTAAGAGAATATTGCAAGGAATGCTAAAAAACAAAAAAGGAAAGAAGTCAAATTAGTCAACCTTAATGTTTCATATGGTACTTACCAGCAACTGAACCGTGCTTGTCAACCAAGGAATCGGAAAGATGCTTAGCTCGCAAATCATGCTCATGACCTAGTGAGATGTCAGCGGGCATTAAAGGAAGGAGCAGTTTATCCAGGGCCATCACAGCACCAGGGTTTGTCCTTTGAGTTTTATTGGTTCATCAGACATTCAGAAAAAGAAATCCTGATAACACAACCTACTACCCTATGCTGGAACACTACAGCAGTAGTAGCAGTTTCAAGCGGGATAAAGTCATGACGCAATGCAGCCTCGGAACAAAAAAAGCAAGTGCAACCACGATTTTCAACGGCTGTTGGCTTTATTTTCAACATGGACTCCCTGGGAGGAGGAAGGGATAGTGCGAAGTTGCACCTCAGTTGAACAATCTTGATCTAATCAAGGTTGAAAGGGCTACTACCTTTGTAGATGAAGTATACAAGGACAGAATGTGAAGGAAAAGGTCCCCAAAGCTACCACAGAACTTCTGTTAGCCAATCAAACTGCATCACGGAATCAGTATCGCTAAATTTAGATGACTCGACAAGCATTCAAGCTGTATAAACAATTACCCACTACTCTTTAACATTCATCACTTTTGTTCTTGCTTTTTGAATCTTAAATAAGCTCTGTTATTTCTAGTGTGACCAGAAGACATCCCATCAGTGGAGGCTAAAGGCTAACAGAAGCCTTGCATATAGAAATCCAAAACCCAAGTTAGAACCAAAGAGTGAGAAAAAGAGAAAGAAGTGATTACCTTCTATAGGAATGAGGTTAGAGGCCCCCTTTTTCCCATCTAGACACTGCTGAGAATATTGTTTCAGAAGGTTCTGAGCCTTACGGATCGTGCCTGTCACCAGAACCATAAGAAAGGAGAGACAAAGAGACCTTGGAAGTGAATGAGAAACAAAAACACCAAGCAATCCTCCACCAGCACCTGGGCCTCCAAATCAAGGGTCAGAGCACTAGCCAACCGTGAGAATGCTCCACAGTACATATATATGTATATGTGTACCAGAATTCTCTTGCCATGTGCCCTTGTAATATGATTGCTCATTTCCTTTGAGAGGTTGTTAAAGAGTTTCTCAATATGAACTTGGTTTGAAATGCTGTCCAAGCCACTGAAATCCTCTAGTTCAACTATATATTGCATAGTTTGGGAAGGATAAAAGCATGGAACAATCATTCCAGCAGTCATATTTGAATCCTGTTTGCCACAGAATAGTTGTATGACATTTTCATGATAAAGGCATTAACAATAAGGGCATCTAAAATACAGTTGCAAATATTGTTTTAATCTGCTTCGTGTGTGTGCGCACACTCGCGCTCGCTTCCATCAGTCAAACTCAGCTTCTGGAGAGTACTTGGACATGTACATATAGCTTTGGGGTTTCTTTCAGCAGGAACCCAGAAGATCTTTGACACTGTCTTCCGCTAAGATATTATTTTTAATTTCCAGTTTACAGCCTTAAGATTTCCTGGTAGTCGTCCATCCATAGATAACCCTGCTTAGTTAGCTTTCTTGCGATCAGTCATGGCTAGTTGGATGTCACTATATATACAAATGTCTCATGGATTTTAGTAATATGCATATAGAAGTATTACAAATAATACACAAATAAATAAATCCTGTTGTCTGGATCAAGGCCCTGTTGGGGCAGCATTTGGCCTTGAAAAATGTTATCTGTATAGAGGATCCTCAGCAGGCTACTGTGGACAGCAGTGTCAGAGTCAGTCTTCTAACTACAGAAACGAAGCCTTCCCACTTGCTCTGCTTTCACTAGGGCATGCCTTCTCCGTCTCTCAGTTGATCTCTTTATCTTGGTCAGATGCAGCCCTTTACGGAAGCTTCTGGAGGAGACTGAGAAGGCAAATTTATCCCGGGGTTAAAACTTTGGCTTATTGCTGATTTTGTAGATGCCGCTTGTCAACTATACTGCATGTTTTACAGTAGTCGTCTTATTTGTTCTTTTTTCCCCATTTATTTTGTGGATATAATTATTTATTCATCACTTTGAATCCCAGAGGAAAATAAAGTAGATTTTTTTTTTTTTTGTAAAAAGAGGTACTTTGCAGGCATCTGGTGGCATCTGGTCCACTGTTAGTGAAGCCACTTGTCAGTGACCTATCTTAACTGATGTTTGAGAGCACAAGCATGGAAAACAGACTCCTCATTCCAAAGAGTTGCTCTGTATGAATGAAGAGGAAGTCAACTAATTGCCTAGGGGCTCAAATTAGATACATCTACACTGTATTCTAGGATCCCCTTCCCCATTTTAATTGCAATTATTATGAGAGAAGAACCTGATAATTGTGTGCAATGTTAACAGATAATTGACAGGGAAGTACAGAGGCCAATCACCATCTCTAGCTGATGTTGAATCAGTTTAGAAGAAACTACCTAATTTTTTAGGCTTTATATACTGTAAATGGAAAGACTCAGAATATTCACTTTCTAAGCCAGGGGTGTCAAACTTGTGGCCCGTGGGCCAGATGCATCATGTGCTGGCCATGCACACCCTTGGTTTAGCAAAGGGGTGGGGAAGTTGCAATACATCATGTGACGATGTGATGATGCAAGTTTGACACCCTTGTTCTAAGCAAATAGTCATTAACAGAGCTGAGATTTCATAGCATTTTATTGGATTCCTCAATGAAAGTTGACTTTCAAGGTAACACACAAAAAAGATCCATTCCCTTCTCCCAGGAACAGTTAACCAAAGAAATAAAGATGTTATTCCTCAGCATTCTCACCATGGATAGAGCATGATTCTCAGCATAGATAAAGCATGATAAAGAGAAAGTAAAGAGACAACTTAATCTGTACAAAACAGGGCAAGCACCAAGAAAAGCCGAACACTCGTCAGAAACCAAGAGGTAATTTAACAGGCCACTTCACATTTCACCCTCTTTCTAGCAATTAAAAACTAAAAAAGGGGACAAGAGGTTCAGCTGTTTTCCTCCCCAACCCAGGACTTCGATCTTCATTTATTCAAAAGTACAATTACACCAAAATATTTTTTTTAAAATAAGAGAGCATTAAACTGGCCGAAGCAGGATGTTGCAACTTAGAAACACTGAAAAAAGCACAAAAGAGAAAGTATTAACATGTCACTCTATAAATAAATCCTGTTTAACATGAGAAGTATTAGTAAACATGCAACAAAATAAATAATGGAAGCAGAGCACAGGCTGGAATATACAAATGCCATATATTTCTCTGGGTTGTAGTTGTTATTTCATAGAAAACTACCATAGGTACAACCTCCCAAAATTGAACAAACTGGAAATATATTTTTTTTAAACCTTTTATAAATATTTAACAGGAGCAGAGAATATTTTTAAACACATAATGAAAAAAAAATGCACCTGCCAAAACACAACAAAACAAGACAATCCCAACATCCTGACATTAGAGAGACACTATAGTATACATATGAGATAGAAGTGGCATAAGGAATCTCCTCACTGCTACACTACATCTAATTCAAGTGGAATATGCTGCATAGAAAGTGATAATATTTGGAATCAAAGTAAAAAAAAAAACCACACACATTGTCACCATAAATGGAGTGTATATCGGTACATAAAATGTACATCATGAAAAGCAATCATAATTTCTAAAGTCTGCTATCTTAATTCAATTCAAGATTTATATGGTATAAAGACAAATCAGAGTATAATATAGAGTGCCGAGATAATAAAACAAAATAGGAAGGAGGAAGTATCTCGAACAAAATTACCAACAGGGCATGAATATGATGTTAGTTAGTGTCCTTGAAGCTGATTTACAATAGGAAGAAAATTATGTGACATCTATGTTGAAGAATTCTAAAGAATTCTTTTTAAAGTATCTTTAACCAGGGATCGCAATTCATAAGTATTATATTTACACTATTTCAAACGATGCTCCAAACATTGGGCTTTCTTTACAAAGGACTTACCAAGACTGTCCAAGTCAAAAAGATTAAAATTTGTAATAAATTGTGAGAGCGCTTATATTAATAAAAGCATGTCTTGTGTTCTTCTAGGTGACTGATGGCACATTAAGATGCACCTGTCTTTATTTCCCCCATAACTGAAAAACTTCATTTTTTGTTGGTAACCTCAATACAAGTTTAGCTATTATGTATGCAGCCAGCATCAGCATAAACTAATCCCAATGCAAGACTGCAATGTTAGCCCTCCATGCTCTCCGCAGATAAGGACCCTTCATGTCTTAGCATCCTCCTCCAATTTGCATAAGAACAATTAACTATGTTTATCTCCAGACACACTAAGTGCTGCTGGGTATTAATTCTGTGCTACTGAAGAGCAGAGTACTTAGCATCCTAATTATGCCTTGATGGATTCTATTGGAAGTCAAATGCCTTTGTTCTAGATTTATTTCTCTTGATTAGGCACTTTTGAACCAAGTGGGAGAGCCTGGTGGTTACTAATGAAGGCATCACATTCAAGGTAGAAGCAGTGATCAAACAGGAGAGGAGGAACAAGCTGTTGCTTCTCATCTTCTCATCCCAGCTGTCCTCAGAAAACTACTGCCATGCAAGCATCCTGGAAGCATTCAATGATTTTTGTACAGAAGATTAGTTAGCATTCACCAGCAGGAAGGTAAAATTGGAACAAGCAGACTTGTAGCCAGCCTAGAAAGGAGGACTAAACTGGACTTCTCTGGGGGAAGAAACATCTTTTAAGAATGGGTCCACAGAGGTTTCTGTACAGAAATCATTCAGATGCAGTAAGTTTTCGCTGCTTGGGGTCAGTTTTAATTCTGACAAATTAGAGTTTTGGTTTGATTTGGCTTTTTAACTAACTAATCTTAAAGTTGCAAACAATTATTGAACATAATTTACAATTTTTTTACATTAAATACTTTCTTTAAAGGGAAGTTTCCCTATATCTTACTTTGCACTTTGATTAGAAGCACGGGCAACCACAATATTAATATATAACAGTCGACATCAAAGGCAAGCTCTCTAAAAATCCAGTTACCTTTTGGTAGAAATATTTCACTTGCATACTAGAATCTTATTTTTCTGCAGCACAGCTTTATAGATTGTCAGTTTATCTTGTTTGCTTTATGATACACTACTATTAAAACCATGGAATGGAACTCAGAAGTTTAAATCTGACTGGGAGGCGGGGATTTAACATTTACAGAAAATGGAATAGTTGTTTCCTTGCCTATCATTCAAGATGGGTAGAAGATAAAATAAGGGATGATTGCATTCCAACAAAAGAAACCAATAGCGACAATTTGACAGACATTAGAATTTCCCCTCTAGAACTGCCCTTGAGAGCTGAATCATTTCTGAGAAATAGATTTCTTATCTACCAAAGAATTATGAAGGCACAATTATCTTCCATTATTTTGTCAGATTGCTTTGCTGTCGGGCTCTTTTAGATACATACAGTTATCCTTCCTGACAGATCAATTCAAAATACTACCAGACCTAGCTTGCCCAGCATAAGAGAAGCAATTATTTCATTATAGGTGTTATGGGCAAGTGGTTTACCACATCTGACAATTTTTAAAAATGTGTGAATTAGCCCTATCTTGTCCACTGAACTAGCTCTCCACTTCATGCATGAGATGTTTTCTTATGCATGAAGTTGACATGCTGGAAATGTCAAAAGCAGAATTCCGTGAATCTACGGTATTACACACCAGAGGAATTAGTATGCCCTTTCTGATAGCACTTGTCGTTTCAGATGGATGTTACTGGGAGAAAAAGGGGAAACTTTTAGCTCAGTTAAATTTGTTTATAGGTATGGCAGGAAGCAAGGAGCATGTGATAAATTAACAAAGATGCACATATGTGAAGTTGATTGTTGTAGATGACTTTATCCGCAGTCTTCTTGCCTTGTGAGGGTGAAGATTCATTCTCTGAGTTTGTGGGTTGGTTTTTGAACATTTTGTTACCATGCTAGGTAACATCTTCAGTGGAGTTTAGGGGATGTCAGTGTCAGTGATCTAT
>JANHFK010003840.1:1104-15491 GCA_036250565.1 Sibynophis collaris | reverse complement strand
AGACTCTGAGTCTGAGACTAAAATACTGTTTGCTTCTTTTTCTATGAAGGAAGGAAAAGAGGATGCTTAATTCTCAAAGCAGTGGAGACTCTCTGGGGGAAATTAAATTCAGCTATTGGCCAATGTGAAGTTTTCTCTGCTCAGAGACTGGCTGTGTTCAGTTGAAATGACTGGCATGTCTCAGAGCCAGAAGCATGGACACCACTACCCTAAACCTACTTGAAGGTGGTCAGGGGCTGTGGGGAAATATGAATTGCTTTTAAAGTAGACATGGAACCTTCTGCAGTTGGAGCAGATGGTGGTTTGGCAGGACTCATTTATGTTCATATTCAAATACATTACATACCACTCTATTGAGTTCTGGACTATCAGGATTGTTATCTTGAAAATATTCCACAGCCTTCTGGATTTTAGCCATGCAGCCTAAATATTCTTCTAGTCTCCCTGTAGGACTATAATGAAAAAAAAAGTAGTTCAGGAAGAAAGATCATCAGACAACTGATTGCTACAAAACTATATAGTATAAAGCTTTTTTTTTACCATTTCCTCCTGTAGACTAGAAAATAATTATGTTTATTCCCCCTCAGAAAATCCTGCTGTCATTAACCAGAACTTTGGTTCATCATTAACTGCTGGTTCAGAATTTTCAATTGGCAAGTTCCCTTTGAAACACTGGCATAGGTAGCTGGTAGAGATATAAGGAGGGGAGGGGACATTTTTTGACAGGGGATATGTTTTTTTTTTAATTTACTTTGTTCATTTGTATACTATATATCCCTACTACTCAGTTCATTTGATAGTATGGTATGGGAGCTATCACAAAATGATTGCCATAATGGACATGGCCAGACACAAAGCTGCCCTCTATTAAAAGGCAAACAGGCAAGACTGCTTATTGTTTACATCCTCAAGATTCTAAAGGTGTTCTGTGCTAAGCAAGTACATTCACTACCAAATACAGCAGTTTCTCCCAACCTCCCATTGTGATTTTCTAAGAATACCTCTGGAACCTATGCAAAGGCATCCTTGGAGAATAAAAATGATGCTGAGTATCAGTAATTATTTATTTATTATTTATTTATTATTCCATTTATTTTGGTAGGATTTTTCTGACTTTTTTGCTTAGGTTCCACATGATATTTCATTGCAGTGTTTTCTCACATTGACAAATTCTAGATATATGGAGTTCAACTTCCAGAATTCTTAAGAACAGATGTGCTATCTAAAAATCCATACTTCAGGGGAGCTTATATATTGTAAAATATTGTTTTGATTCACCCACTTTTCAAAACAAGTCAAAACAAATTATTCTGTTTGGAAGAAAACTGAACTTTTAAAGAAGTTTAAAGTGTTATTATGTATCAACTTACCCTTCCTTTATTATCTTCTCTGTGTCCTTTGCTACATGGTAATAACTTATAATGTGATCCAAACAAAAGAGAGTCTTCTCCACATTCTCCTGAAGACGCTGAAGATTTTCAGTTTGTTTATGTACAGGGATAATTGAGTTCTCCAGCTTCATCAAACGGCTTTCAAAGGACGAAAGTATTGAGACCTAAGCAAAAAAGTCAGAAAAAAATCAGTTATAGGCAACTGAAGACCATTTTTTTCAACCATTTTCATTACTATCTTTTACTTTGCAATTCTATCAAATAAAGCAATAGAAATGTGAGAGAAGCTTACTGGGATGATTTCAGGTTGTACCAAAAAGCATAAATTATATAAGCTTACCATATTTCTTGTGAGCTGATCACTTTTTTCTAAACTCTCTCTAATGAAAGACAATGTTTCTTCTTCCTAATGTTACAAAAAGGAAAAAACATACAGTCACCGAAATAAATAATTTCAGAATATAACATTAATGTAAGTTCCCAACAATATTTAATTGTCAAACAATGTAACACTATTCAGAGGGAAAGTAGAAATTCTTATCACTTGGCCACTAATCTGGCTGTTGATTAGCATGCTTTTATTTTAAATATCACATCAGAGTTTACTAGCTAAATTATACTCTGAATCTACTGTATATGAATATAATTTTAAAAGAATAATTTAAAACAAGAACTCTTTATAGCTTTGGGAGGGGGTGCAGATGAATAGAAAAACTAACCATACTCTTCTATCAAAAGAAGCTGTTTCTGATACCTGAAGGTATACCTGAAGGTATCAGAAGGTGATTCCCAATTTTCTGGAGAAGTTGGCAAGTTTCTTTTTTTTAGAAGTAAAAAAAAGGTAGTACAAATTATAGCTTGAAGAGAAAACCATTGTATACAATTGATACAGAAGAACCCTTTTCTATGGATCTCCATAAATAGATCTCTGTAAATGAAGATGCTCTCAAAAGCAGCCCTTCCACAAATCAAGTATCTTTGTAATGAAACAAGTCAATCTTCTTGATAACCCAAGTCTAAATCATTTTAGAGGTTTAAAAATTAAGGCCAACATTTGAACTGAACCTGAAAAACAACTAGAAACCAGTTAAACTAGTTAACAATCTTAGCTGCCACATTTTAAATCAACTGAAATGATTCTCTTCAAAGATAGCCTTGCCAACAATGAGCTTCAACAGTCTTAATGTGGTATATTCACATTGTTTACTGTAGTTGTCACCTTCATAAGCTTATTATCAAGAAGTACAGCTTATTATCAAGAAGTATTGTGCTAATCTGACTTTTCAAGTAGAATGCAATTCCTTCCAAGACATATTGATTCACAATCCTAAATCACACATTCTGGCAACAAACAGTGCCCTTTATCTTATTCAGATTAAAGTTCATTCACTGTCAAACTAGCAAATTCAGGTTCAAAAATATCAACACTTCTCTGAAGTTATGTGACAAAATACAAATTATCTGTATTTCAACAGCACTTCACTCTAAATGACTTCTGCCATGGTTTCCATTTAATCACTCAGAGGGCAACAAAGAATTTTTGGGATTATTTTTTAATTGGTATCCCATCCTTATTATTTTTACAAATATAGCCCAAGGCGGTGGACCTATCCAACATACCTTCCTCCTCCTATTTTTCCCACAACAATCCTGTGAAGTGAACTGGGCTGAGAGAGAGAGTGACTGGCCCAAAGTCACTCTGCTGGCTCTCATGGCTAAAGGAAGACTTGAACTCAAAGTAAGTCTCCCATTTTCTAGCCTGATACCTCAACCACTGGACCAAACTGGCTTGCATTTTCCCATCCCCCAACCTCCTGCTACATTTTACTTGCAGATTGCAAAGAGAGAGAGAGAAAAGGGTGGGGGGAGGAAGCCCACCTTTAAATCATCCAGTCATAAGTGCCACTTGTCCTATTTCAATGCATCCTTAAGTGCCTCCTCTGCAGGGATGGCTCGTATTTAAAGAGAGGCGACTACTGGAAGAACTTCTAAGCCCAATTCTTTAACACCATCCTTCTTGGACCAGTATTTAATTCACCATTAACTGTGGACCACGAATGTGTTAAGTCCCTTTTCTGAGTATATGCAGCACACTGACACAAACCAACCCCATAGTCTCCTTCTCCCCCAAGTCCTGAGCCAAGACCGTGATTGGCGAGTTGACGGGACAGGGTGCTGCTAATCCCTCCACGAGAGGCGGAGGGTTTCCCCCAGTGCCCCCCAGAGACTCCGGCGCCAGATTTCAAGGCAGCGCCCGGGGGGGCGACAGGGAAATAGGAAAAGGCCAAGCCCGGACGAGGGGAGGGATTAAGTCCGATACCGGGGTGAGTCTCCGAAAAGCCGGGAGAGAAGACGTAACACCCCCGCCCACCTGCTTGAGCTTTTCTTCTATTTCCCTCCTCCGGGAGGACGCCTCCTCCGTGGGAATCATCTTGAAACCCGAGCGACCCCGGGAACCTGTGACAGTCAAGGCCGGCACCTCCTTCGCGCTCCTGTCAACTCGTCTAACGTCCGCCTCATTCCCCGCCCCTCCGCTATTGAACGGCTGCCATGTTTGGGAGGAACGGCTGTCCCGAACCGAGCATGCGCGGTGTAATTGTGGCGTGCGCATGCCCGTGCCGGCGTCTCCCACCCTCTGAAAGAACGGCCATTTTGGAGAAGCCTTTAAGGCGGGGTCAGTTTCGGACGCCAAGGCGGGGTCGTCGAGAAATGGGAGGAGCTCTAGCTCGCGTGTCACGCCCCTCTCGGTGCTACTTAATTGTAGCGGCTGTCGTTGTTTATAGAGATTCTCAATCATCCAGGTCATGGTGGTCCCAAAGGTGCTTTTTCACGAGGCAACTGGACTTCGTTTTTTCTTTGAAGACGTTTCGCTTCTCATCCAAGAACCTTCTTCAGCTCTGACTGGATGGTGGGGAATCGAAGGATTTATATTGCTTGTAGACAGCTGGTCATTTGCATTCTTTTAGAGAGTCATTGAAGCACTTGGAGGTTTATCTGTATCCTCAGGGTCACCTGATTCCTCTAGTCAGCATTTTTTTCTTTCTCTGGAAATCCGTTCATATGTCCACACCATTCAAAGGGTGTTGTTCCCAAATTGGCTAAAAGTCTATAGAGATTCTCAGTCATCCAGATCATGATGGATACAGATAAACCTCCAAGTGCTTCAACTACCCTCTAAAACAGGGATGTCAAATTCAGGGGCTGGATGTGTCACATGCTGGCCATGCCCAGTTGAGCAAAGGGGGAAATAGTCCTGATACATCATGTGACGATGACGTGACAATGTGTGTTTGACATCCCTGCTCTAAAAGAATGCAAATGATCAGCTGTCTGCAAGGAATATAAATCCTTCCATTCCCCACTATCCTGTCAGCTGAAGAAGCTTCTTGGATGAGAAGCAAAATGTCTTCAAAGAAAAACAAGAAAGTCCAGTTGCCTCGTGAAAAAGCACCTTTGGGACAACCTGTCGTTGCTTGAAAACCACTCTCGATGGGAGTTTAGTGAGCGTCTATCAATGAACCAATTCTAAGAAATGCTTAAGTGAGTCTATCCAGACGTAATTCCTACTGAATTTAGTGGAAGTCATTTTCTGATGAATCTGAGCTTGCAATTAGTACGGGTACTCCTTGACTTACACCAGTTCATTTAATGACTGCTCAAAGTTACAATGGCACTGAAAAATGTGTCTTAATGGCCATGTTTCATACTTACAACCTTTGCAGCTTTCCCATAATCATGTGACCAAAATTCAGATGCTTAGCAACTGGTTTGTATTTATGACCTTGGTTGTTGTGTCCTAAGGTCGTGTGATTCCCCTTTTGAAACCTGACAAAGTCAGTGTGGAAGCCAGATTCACTTAGCAACCAGGTTACTTACTGACTGCAGTGATTCACTTAAAAACTCTGGCAAGAAAAGTCGTAAAATGGGCAAAACTCACTTAAATATCTCACTTAACAACATAAATGTCGTAAATCAACCTGTATGCCAATGTGTTACAGACTATTTTAGCTCCTCTGGCAGCTATAAATGATTTATTGAAACAAATATCCTTACCTTCTCAGTATTATTGGTAGAATACAATTTGTTACTCTGCTGTTGGAAACAAAATATGAAAAGGGGACTAATTTGTTAAATAGTCCTTCTTCCCCAGCTTGGTTTCCTTAAGATGGGCCTGGATGTAAACTGAATTGTACAATGTGTAAAAGCAATACTATGTATCATGGACTATAAATGAAAATGTATTTTCTGATGGAACACAAATTAACTTTAAAAAATAAGTCAGAAGTGCACATTGCTCTTAACAATACAGACAATGGAAAATGGGAAGGTGAACAAAATGACAATAATCTGTCACAAATATATAAAATGCAGTACCTGGATGATTACTAGGTCATGTATTTGTTGTCATTTGCCCTTTGGACAGCCATACAGTTTGCTTGCTAGAGCTCTATTTTCTTTCCCTGAGATGTCACGATTCCAGTTCTGTTTGCCCCTCTTTTGTCATGCCTTACATTTCTAAATAAATGTACTGGGTGTAAATATCACACCAATCAAAGTGGTTTATGTTCAGATAAACTTGCAGAGAAGTAGAACGCTTGAATAAAACAGATTTCCTTATTTTGCACTTATATTTTAAACAAATTTCTCTTGACTACATGGACTTATTCCCAAATTCTTAAATCTGTAAAAATGTTTTCTGATCAAATAGAAGCATTTGTCCCCTTAAGTTGTAGGGACAATTAATACTGTCCCTACAACTTAAGGGACAATATTTTACAGTGCAATTTTCTTTACACATGAAGCACTCCTTGAAAGGAAGAATCATCAGAAAAGAATATCATACCTTTATGTCTAGGTACAAACTGAATTCTTAAAAGCCATTTAGATCTGAGACTTATGCTGACTCGTATGAAGCCAACTGCAATAGTACTGAAAGGACCTGAATGCTTTAATCCCTATATGTGGAGATGGGAATATATCCCTAGACATTGTTTCTCATCTTTACAGTTCACATCAGTGTATCTTCCTCAGAAGATTCCTATTGAATTTTTCTTCTATGGTTGTTTTCTTAAGGTCCGGGTACAAAAATATGTGAATGCCTAGTGGGGAAAGAGAGTTTTATAAAGTAAACTTTAAACATTGAATAAAGCACAATGCAAATTTACTGTTTTTCCCCCAAACAGATGACATAATTTGGTTGAGTAATAATTCCTATTTAATGAAGCCAGTCAAACTTGATCTTTTCGTCATAGAAAGGCATATCCCATTCTATTTTACTGGTTTTACACAAAATAGATGGCAGTTTGTAATAGGTTTTCTGTAAAATTGTCCACTAGGTGTCCTCATATACCAGTTTGGGAAAAAAGAATAATAAGGGTTGAATGCTTTGTTTCAAGCAATACAGTATTCAGTCTTACATTTAGGACATGTCATTTGTAATTTAATTGGGACATTCCTTTCAGGTAGGGGGCCAGCTATTCTTGATGCAGCTCAGATAAAAGTAAATACTATGTTCTGAGTCTTAATCCACTTAGCAAACAGTAGTGCACACACCACAAAAATGTGTTGGAGAATGGGGAAATGAAATACCTGGCTGAGAATTCACTGATTCTTTCAGCTAGGGACACTGCAACATAGAAAGATTTTTCACTGTAGGTCTCTGAAATAAACTGATAATTCTTACCATGTTTACATGATTTATTTTACACTAATAGTAGACATATATAGCAAAGATGAAGCTTATAGTATGCAAAATATGTTAACAAATTTTTTGATCGGTCCCAGATTCTTAAATTACATTTTACAACATTTTAAAATAGTACAATAGCATGTTCAGAAATCACCTGACTCTATGTGTCACTTGTCACTCTGGCAACTTGAAAGGTGTCTAAACCCTCCATCCCAGGCACCTGTCCAAGCCTGCCCGTTATATGTTAAGGAAAGCAGTTGATCGTTGTTTTTCCTGCCAGTAAATGACATTTAATAGGAGCAAAATCAAAGCCTGGTGAATCTACCAATGCCCCATATTAAAACTACAAGGGCAACACTTACTACCTAAGGCAGATTAGTGTTCAAAAATATATATGATATGCTTCTGTTTTACCTTACATAATTTTTGCAACAGAAAAAAATACCTATTCTGAGGCTCTCTTATAAGAATGCTTTGTTCAGTCCTGTTAATCATAATATTTTCAGTATATTATTTCACATCGGAAGACCATGTTTTTTTGAAAATAGTAGGAATTTCTTGTAAATATTATTACCTTTTCAGAAACTCCAAAATCAAAGACAATGTTTCACTTGTTAGATTTTTCTTTTCCATTTTCATTCTTTCTGTGTATCATGTAATTCTGAATTTATCTGAAAGTATATTTCATTTTAACTGTAACCATACTGTATTATATTATGACAAAAATTGTCCCATGCATTCAGAACAAATAGAGAGCTTTTTAAAATAATACCTGAAATTATCTTGCTAACCTTAAAATAGATTTGGTTCCTTTTTTTGTTAATTTAAGACCACATGTGAGACATGAATCATCTAAAAACATCCCTGTGCCAAGCTTCCTTCAGGTACTAACTTATCAATTTATAGAAAAAATGTTACTTCATGCCTTTTAGAATCAGTTATCAAGGATCACACATTTTTAAAAGGCAGCAAGAACAAGTTGTTGATTAACTTGCAGGCCCTTGTCCTTGCTGAAAACGGGATAATACAATAATTTAGTCTTGTCTAATCTGGAAGAGATCACCAGTACATTATTATACTACAATCCTGTATTTCCAAACCAACACAGCCATCAGATCTAGAGGAAAGCTGATGAAATAGCTCCTCTTAAGACTCTTCCCTGCACCCTGGGAGATATAATTTCCTTGAGTGTCTAGAGCCATCCAACTGTCATTGTGGCAAAATAACAGTAATGTGGATGGGCTTTATATCACTAAGAAGAGCTTGTGTTTATCTGGTCAGATAACAGTAGCTGTGAAAACTCCCTTTGCCTTGTGGCTGTGATAAATAAAGGCTATTCATTTGTGGGGATTATTCATTGCTTTTGTGGTGCTGTATTGCTCACTAGGCAGTGTTTGCTTGGGCACGTAAATCTGAGGAATGGGTCTGCTGTCTATTCATCTGGCATTGTCTGTGGAGATTCTCAATTATCCAGATCATGGTTTTCCCAAAGATGCTGTTCAAAAGGCAACTAGATTTTCTTGGGGTTTTTTCCCCTTGAAAATGTTTCGCTTCACATCCAAGAAGCTTCTCCAGTTCACTTCTTGGATGAGAAACATTTTCAAGGGGAAAAAAAGCAAAAAAGTCCAGTTGCCTTTTGAACAGCACCTTTGGGACATCTGGCATTGCATTTCTTGCTTTCCTCTGCCTGTTTTTCAAAGCCTTCAGAAACAGCAACAACTTCTTGGTTACTATCTGACAATAAGCATTTGAGTGTTTGGAAAGGGTGTGAACTTGACTGGAATAGAGTGGAGAAATAAGAGCTGCAGTTATGCTACTGCTGAAATGTTTTCCTGGTTGGCGAAAAGTGGTAAAGAGAATGAAGGCTTTTTTTTTTACAGAGAAGTCTGACGATGGGGGTAGAGGGAAGAAAAGCTCCTATACATTTCCTCCTTTTTGAAGAAATACTCTGCAAGATAAAGGTGAAGAGCCAAATTCTTGTCAGACAGAATCCCAGCAACAAAGTCACAGCTGGAAGAGAAGGAGGGGTACCGGAGAACGGAAATTAGTTGTCCCACTGGTGGCCTCTTAAAGATATACCAAGAAGCTGCTAAATTATTATGCCAATATTCTATGATAGAAGATTTTATTATAGAACTACAATATTCTATTGCAGTTGCTCAGTTCTGTAGAAAATGAATTTTGTGATGGAGCATTATAATAATAACTGGTGGTATATAAAGCCTAAAAAGTAGTATAAAGTAATGCACAACTTTAATCATATTATTATACCAACATTACCTATCCTGCTGGCAGATTTCTCTTTCGGGAAGTGAAAGAAGCCATAATAGGATCATTTGTTGTTAACCTGGTATTAATTAATAGGAAGCCTTCACTGAGGAAGTAGAAGTAGCAGGAACACTGGGAGAAAATGATAATACATGTTGTTGGAATTGTTAATTTTAATAGATTACATGTGAGTATAGTTGAATGTGTGTCTTGGACCTTCAAAAAAGCAAATTTTAGTAAATGTTAGTAAAAGTCACATAGCAAACAAGCTAATAGGGGAGAAAAGCTTAGAAGAGATGGGTAATCCTTAAATAAATCCTCAAAACACAATTCCAATGTGTTAAAGTAATGGAAAACAACACATATATAAGGTAGACGTGACCTGTTCTTAGGTCGCTAAGGAAAGAAAAGTATAGAATTATAATCTTAGGCTAAAGCTCAGAATGAGCTGAGATTAACAAAGGACGTTAAGAACAAAATAAAAAGTTGTATTTGGGTATGTTCAAATTAAAAGAAAGAAAATGAAAACATCATACATTTGTTACTTTTTAGTAACAAAAAGTGGATTAATTTAACTCTTATTTTAGCTCAATCTTCTCAGAGAAAAGGGTATGTTTATAACCAGGCAATTGTAAAAACCAGTGCAAGGTTGAAGCTTGAGACTGATTGAAACATGGTACTGATAAGAATATACCTTTTTATTAAAAAACAAAACAAAACCCTACATCTCTAGGAGCAAATGAATTGTGTTCTACAATCCTGGAAAAAAAACCTTGCTGGTAAACCGGCAAAACCTGTGTGCATGATCTTTAAGAAATCCTAGTGAACAGGTAAGTACCAGTTGTTTGGAGGAATGTAATTCCTCTTCCAAAGAGTAGAAAAAAAGAGGACCTAGGGAATGACAGTCAAACTGAAATCAATATCTGAGGAGATTCTAGAACAGATTATAAAATGATTAATAAAACAAGAAAACATTTTCAAGGTGCTTAAGCTTAGCTGAATATGATTACATCATTTTCAAAACTTTGAGTCATTGTTAAAATTCAAACAATGCATACCGGTAAAATATCAATAGCAGTATAATTTTCGAATTGCTTCAGTTCATTCACCAGTATATCCTCTTGCTTTTTTTCATAGCTGTCTTTGATGCCAGAAAGATAAAGAAACCTCTCATAAAAGCTTTGCTTGAATCCCATAATTTACATACAAAGAGGTAAATTGATTTGGAAGAAGCTCTTTCATTCTTGTTGGCATTTCAATATGATGCTTGTAATGATTCTTGTAATAATAAAAACATTTTGTTAAGTCTCCACTTCTTCAGGCTGTAAGTTCCTCTGTTTAATCTTAGAATTATGAATTATGATCTATATATTAGGCACAATTTCTACATTTATGAGATTGGTTAGCAATTATAAATCTAGCATGTATTCACAATAGATTTTATGACCTGAAGAATAATACTGTAAGTATATATATGTATCTCCACGTTGAAAAGAAATAGTAATGACATGTAGTCTTAAGATAACTCAAGAATATTTATACAGTTTCTTCTAGATAAAATGGATTTGTCTGTTTAAAAGGGGGGGGTCATATCTTCAAGTAGTAGAATATCTCCTTCCACAATTTCAAGAAGCAACTGAAACAATCTTACTTGGAAATTTATTTTGTTGTCATTTTGGTCATAAATGGAAGCAATTGTTATTTTCCAAAAATTCTATTTGAAAATACAGTATTATAAATCTCCCTCGTCGTCTTGGATTTCTTTGCCCAGATTGTGTATAATTTTGTTCACATATATAGCTACTTCATTTTCTTCCTTATTTGTCTGAGGCCATAACTTTTGGCATTACATTCCCCTAAGGCCACAAGATACTAACATTCAATAGATTTATATGATTGCTTTTAAAATATGTCACTTGAAGACACATAATGTACTGTGTTCTTTTAGCCCATCAATATCAGTTGAGAATGTATTAATTTGGTCCACTGTATCAGTTCTCAAATTAATTTAGGTGTCACAGTCGCTTCTCCTAACTCCAACTCCTAACCCCTAATTCAGAAGGTATCAAAAGCTTCTGAAAATCAAGAAAAGCCAGGATGGAGGCAGCACCCTATTCCAATCCCGCTAGAGATCATCTACACATATGCTCAGTGCCATCACACTACAATACTTTGTGCCAATCTGAAACTTACGGTAACTGAAAAGGTCTAGGTAGTCCTTTCTTCCAGGGCCTTCTGAAATGGCAAACTGACCATATTTGAGGAGGGACAGCCAGTTCTGATCTAGTGGTTAAGGCATGAGTCTAGAAAGTGGGAGACCATGAGTTCAAGTTCTGTGTAAGCCATGAAAGCTGACTGGGTGACTTTGAGCATATCATTCTCTCTTAGCCCAACCCACACCACATGGTTGTTGTTTTGGGAAGGTGGAGGGATGTGTTTGTGATATTTCACAGTCTTGAGTTATTTGTAAAAATAATAAACGCAGGATCCTTCTGCCACAGTAAGTAGGAAAAATGAGTTTTTCATGTTTTCAAAGTAAATAAATTTGATTTTATAGAGATCCAGAACCTGTTCCGACTGAACCTAAAGAACTTTGATTCAGATTAGATTTTTTTTTAAGTTTGATGGCTTTCCAGATTTAAAAAAATGGGCACCACAGTAATTATTGCTAACAATTCAACTTAATGAGTGGCCCTAGTTCTAGCAGGAATAATTTTGTGAAGCACATGGAAGAGAACAGAATGCTTTAGGGGATTACCGGTATTTTAAATAGTTGGGTTGAAAAAATTGTTGGTCAGCACAGTTTAAAAAAAAATCTCTACAGTACTGTGACTTCTAGAAATGCTTTTCTCAACTTATCCTGCTCTATAAGTAAATCAAAGAAACATATACCAGTAATTAATATTTACAAAAGATGCCCTACAGGATAATGGAAACTAAATTGATTCAACTGGCTTGGTTTAACTGTATAGTCTGCTTTACCAAATATGGGTTTTTAAATGTGTTTTTGAAAGGAAAAACAAAGGAGAGAGGAAAACAAATCATTTCAATGTGATTCATCAGTTCTTATGGTAAAGTAGTATTTTGTTACTGCCATGGACAGTTTAAAGGAGAATATGAAGAATTTTTTGCACTGCTTCAGGGAGCCAAGGAAGGAGTGTCTGAGGAATATCTCTTAGAAAGTACTGCTGCTTTTTATTTCAGTAGGGAGCTGAAATTGCATACAGTAGGATCAGCAATGTGTCTTAGTGAATATGTTTGTGCGTGCATGAATGTGCATTCATGCATATATCAGTATACATATATGTTTCAGGACAATGTGTACATCAGTATAAAGACTATGGAAGAGTTAGTTGATTTTTGGAAATTTATTGAGCAAAACTAAATGTAATAGTTTGTCATTTGTGAAAATGCTATAGTCAAATCGAGACAGTATAACAAGCTTCCAAAGTTCACATCTTAGGAACTTTTCTGGCTGATACAAATTTGCTTTGATCTGATTCTGAGCATTAAAAAAATAGTCTCAGTCATTTGATCTTCACAACTAATTGCTTTCTTTCTTTCTTCCTGCAAAATGAAATTAGGGCTGCAAGATTTAATCAAGATAATTAGAAGATTCATCAACTAAAACATATAATTACAGATTAAAACTTTTCCCTAGATAATTAACTGGGCTAGGATCGATGAACACACAGTGGTACAGATTGCGCAGACTGAGTTGAAACAAAGCTTTCAAATCTTTTTCACATTATTGATAGGCTCTGGGATGTGAATGAGCAAGATCCTTTGCTCCAACTTAAAATGCCTCACCACAGTCCTCTTGATCTGCTAGTACTCACAGAAGATCATCAGTTTCCATTATTTCATTGTTAGGGTGCTTCCCTGTTTTGGAATTACTGCTACCACAACCACAGATTTGTAATTCCATATCAAGCAAAAAAAAAAAAGCCAACCCAGTTTGAAAACTGGCCTTACTGGAATCCATCAAGTTCTTCAGCAGGTCTAGAAAGCTTCTTTAATATTTAAGCCATATTTAGATCCAGGAAAGCCTTTTTGATTTGCATTATAATGATGCGAACAGTTGGCAAATCTGGCTACGGATTTTGTTTTTCAAGCAGTCTTCAAAGAGTCCCAAAGAACATAGTATTAATCATAGAACTTCCTTGACAGTGATACAGCTAGAATTTTTGGCCTGCCTTTTTTTTTCCTTTGAAAATTGGAGTTTTAAAGAAGTAATTACCGTATTTTTCGGACTATAAGACGCACTGGAGTATAAGACGCGCCTTAGTTTTTGGTGAGGAAAATAAGAAAAAAGCTGATTGGGGATGGATCCGCCTCCTGGAATACCCCCAATCAGCTGTTTCAGAGGTGAACTTTAGCAACAGGTGTGTTGGTTGTGAGCTCTGCTCCTTGCTTTTTTTTCAGCCTCTCAAACCTCCGTTTCAGAGGCTTTTCTTTCAGCCTCTCAAACCTGTGTTTGAGAGGCTGGGCAGGGCTACATTTGGTGTAAGACACACCCAAATTTTCACCCTCTTTTAGGGGGGAAAAAGATTCATCTTACACTCAGAAAAATACGGTAATTACCTGATAATGCTTTACAGATTCCTAATGCTTACAGACAGGTACAGACTTCAACAGATAGTTAGAACTACAGAAAAAAACAACAATTACAACTAGCCCATCTTCCATAGAAGACCTGCATATTGCATGGGTCAGAAGGAAGGCTGAGAAAATTACTACAGAGTACAGACCCTCACATCTTGAAAGTAAGCTGTTTCAACTCCTCCCCTCAGAATGCCAAAACAACTAGACACAGAGGAAGTTTTTTTCCCTCATGCCATCACTCTGCTGAACACCTAATCCTCACAGTACTGTTTTGTTTCTAAGGATATTCACCTATGTTGTATGGCTGTAGAATTATTATTATCTTTCTCCTCTCCTCTACCACCCACTCTTATTGTTATCATCATCATCATCATCATCATCATCATCATCATCATCATTATTATTATTATTATTATTATTATTATTATTATTAT
>JANHFK010003838.1:57261-69038 GCA_036250565.1 Sibynophis collaris | reverse complement strand
TGTCTTCCGGCCCTCTGCCAACTTCCCAAAATATTCCATATGACCTTAAGATTGTGAAGCACACTTCCACAAGGAGAATAGAATAAGTAGAAACCAGTATCTCCACCATTCTGCTTCCAGTTTTAATTCATCCATGAATAAGATGTCATCTGTGAACAGAAAAAGCTTTTCCAAAGTTCCATGAGTAATTCCACAGTTAGGGTCAATTGTTTCTCAAGTACAGAATCTTTGGTCCCATCCTCACCAATACAGAAAGAAGTTCAAACCAAAAGTAAATAGAAGATTCTCCTTTTATTTCTCCCAGGAGTATTCAGTACTAACTCTATTGAGATACCAACTGTATTTTATTCATGCCCAGTATATGATAGCATTCACTTGAACTGATGCAATTACATCCTCACACAGATTTCAGGAGATCCAAGACCTTTATTTAAAATATAATTTTTATTGATTTTTTTAACAAGATTACAACAATAGAAAAGAAAGAAAAGAAAGGAAAATTAGTGAAAGAAAGAAAACAGAAATAGAAAAGGCTTCTGATCTTTTTGGCACAGGCTTTAAATCCATTACTATTTTACCCTTTCTCTCCCTAAGGTTACACAATAATTTCCTTCTTCCATAAATTACCCTTTAAATCATAAATCATCAGATCATTTTTTTTCTTTCTTTTTCTGCAAATCCTCCTTAAAGAATTCCCATTTACTATGTAGTAGTTGAACTTGCTCTATGCAAACATGTTAATTTTGCCATCTCTGCTAGTTCAATCATTTTTACCAAGCATTTCTCCATTGTGGTTATTTCATAGTCTTGCCA
Organism: Sibynophis collaris; assembly: GCA_036250565.1. Lineage (NCBI taxonomy): Eukaryota > Metazoa > Chordata > Lepidosauria > Squamata > Sibynophiidae > Sibynophis > Sibynophis collaris. The sequence goes on along the minus strand of JANHFK010003838.1, from coordinate 68,225 downwards.
TTTTTGTGTGCATAGTAGTCGCTAGCAGGGAAAGTTGCAAATGGTGATCATGTGATCACAGGATACTGCAACTGTCATAAGTACAAGCCAGGTGCAATGTATCTAGATTAAGATCATGTGAGTGTAGGGATGCTGGAACATACAGAAATCCAAGAACCTGTCATAAATACAATTTGTTTAGTGCTGTCATACATACAAACAGTTGCTGAATGAGTGGTTGCTAACTTTATAGGTCTGCAGCTTAGTCCCGTAAAGCAGGGGTGTCAAACTCAGGGCCCATTGGCTGGATGTGGCACACGGGGTGCTTACATCTGGCCCACAGGGCCAGCCTTGAAATAGGAAAGGACCAGCCCGTGGTGCCTCTGCTAGAAAAAATGGGGTGGAGATGTACACAGCCCCCCCCCGGCCTCTTTTGGCCAACAGGAGCCTGCAGGAGGCTGTCCAGGCCAAAAACGTTGTATGGAAGGGCCGCACTGAGGCCCCTGTGCCTCATTTTGGCTGGTAGGGTGCTGCAGAAGGTATCTGTCTCATCTGCTGTCTGTCCCACCCCCCATCCCCTCTAGCCAGCCCACAGAGGACAACTACAATACTTATCCAGCACACGAAGAAATCCAGTTTGACACCCCCACCCTAGAGCATCAGGAAAGATCATTTTCTAACTGATAGTCCTGTGTGAAGTGTATTACATTTGCTCAGTTGAAAGAAATGTGCTTCAATTTACTAAAGTGAAAACTTCAACTTATTCACATAAATACATATTCTGAGTAGCCTCCAACCACTCATTCCTTGGACAGCTTCAGGATTTGGTAGTTTCATGAATGCCCATAGAATACAATGGAGTAATTCAAACTGGACGAACTTTTCACTTCCTAAATGCTCGCCAAATCACTTCTGTGTAGCACTTAGGCAAATGTTAGGGATATCTCATTGGCTACAACTTTCAGGAGTATTAATTATCAAATCAAAAGGTCAGCCATGCTAGAATGGATAAGGATACTTCAAATTTATGTTGGAAAATTTGGGGCAAGACGTGTTTTATCATGCCTGGTAGACTTATTAAAAAAAAGGTGGAATATTTTGGGTTCAGTTACATAGAAGAATTTTAAGATTAAGTTTCAATTGAAACCAGAACTTTTCTTATTGGGCTTGATGGATAGGCAACTAGAAAAGAGCCACAAAATACTACTTTTATATATAATCACTGCTGAGGACCACTAGCCACACAAAAATAGAAAGACTATAAAATAACCACACAATGGATAAGCTAGCAGAGAAATTCAGGAATTCCAGCAGTAAAAGTTGCAAATCACTCTTGTTTTTCCCACTCCTGCCAGTTTTTGGCACCCTTCTGCCTCCAGCAGTAGCCACCTATAGCCTGGATGTGTTATTACCAGACTGCAGCAGCTGTTGCTCACTCTCCGGAGCAACAACTCTGCACCAGCTATGCTTGTGCTATGTCACAGCAGCCCTGCTGGCCTCCTTGTGATTTCCTGCTGGCTTCCCCATTGACTTTGTTTGTTAAAAATCACCAAGAAATTGTGAGGCGGTCTTCACTTAATGACCTGTGATCCACACTCAATGATGGCAATGGGGACTGCCAGAATTGCCATTACTAAGTGATGTGGTCATGTGTGATATTGTGCTTTATGACTGCATCACTTAATAACAGAGATTCCAGTCTCAATTACCATCATTAATTAAGGACTACCTGTAGTCTGGTCTCTAACATCTGGCCAGGCTTTCGAACTCCACCAATCAAGGAATATATCTTTAAGTTTTTTGCATACATTCTTATGTGTTTATGCCAGGGGTGTCAAACTACCGGCTCGCAAGCCAGATGTGTCATGCACTGGTCATGCCCACCCCCAGGTTAGCAAAGGGGGAAAAAGTCACAATATGTCACATGATGCCAATGTGATGCCACAAGTTTGACACCCTTGGTTTATGCCTTTAAATACAAAGCAGGGGAGTTGTAGTTGAAATAAATGCCATAATGCAGCATCCAGTATTTAATAAGGTTTATTTCTATGCAAACATTAGGACAGCAAGTTGCTCTTGACTGCACACATGATAGAAATTAGTCATTAATCTAGAGAATGCCCCATTGAAACACTTTAACTTAATATACTAAAACAACTGATAGCAAGAATAATATGCCCATGAATTTGACAAAGCAGAAAGATTACTATTGCAACAAACCAGCCAAAAGAAATGTTACTCATCTCACAACTCACAGATTCCTTTTTAAGCCTCATTTGGAGCTGTTCAGGACTGAACCTGATTTTAGTTGCTTGGCTGAAGTTTCGTTGATACATTTTCTGGTAATTTAGTGAACTTTAGAGACCCAGAAAATCAGGCAGATATACACAGAGATTTGTTAGACCAATCAAAGTTTCACATTTCCAAGAGTTAAATATAAGCAATTTTCTGGCTTGAATTTAAATCAAAAAGAAATCAAACTGGTAGCAGCATTTAATATAGTGATCCAAATATAATCGAGCAACAATAAAATTGGTACAAGGCCACAATGGCTCAGTGGTTAAAGACTCTGAGCTTGTCAGTTGGAAAACTGACAGTTTGGATTTCCACACCCAAGTGCTGTGCAAAGGAATTAACTCCCATTACTTGCCCCAGTTCCTGTCTGCCAGCAGTTGTAAAGCCTGAAAATGAAAGTAGATAAATAGGTACCACTTTGATGGAAAGATAACAGTGTTCTGTATGCTTTGGTGTATAGTCCTGCTAGACATATCACCATGGAAATGTCTTTGGACAATGCTGGCTCCCTCAGTTAAGAAACAATGATGAGCACTGCCCCCTAGAATCAGACACAACTGGAATCTTACCTTAAAATTTGTAAAGTAGGCCTCTTAGATGCACATATAAATCCAATATGCTATAAACTCAGCTTCCTTGTCACAAGAGCCAGATTTAAGAAGCAAGAAAGCAAATGTTAATTTCTCACCCATCCCGAAAATGATTGTCAATATTACCTTGTTTGCCTTCATACCAAATGCATTTTCCCAGTTTTGGAGCAAGAAAATCAGGAATGCTACATCATCTGCCACTATCACCAACTCTATAGCAGACAGGCAGTGTCCTACGCAGCCTGGAATCTAAGATGTGATTGCACCCAAAGTATAGGTCCGTGATGGTGAACTTATGGTACGCATACCACAGGTGGCATGCGGAGCCATATTGGTGGGCATGCGAGTATTAACCCATCTCACCTGCAGCACGTATGTGTGCGCCATCCAGCTGATTTTTGAGCCTTCCAGGCCCATTGGAAGTCAGGAAACAGGCTGTTTCTGGCCTCTAGAAGGCCTCTGGGGGGGTAGGGAAGGCCATTTTCTCCCTCCCATGACTCCTAGAAAGGCACTAGAGCATGGGGAGGGTGAAAAATGGGCCTTCTGGTCCCACCTTGCCATCATGTGCCAAAAACAGGGGAAGTGTGGAGGGGTCGCATGCACATGCGCGCAGGGTGCATTGAATTATGGGTGTGGCCATGCACACACATGACCCCCCCATGCTCCTCACGATTTTGGCATGCGGCGGCAAAAAGGTTAGCCATCACTGGTATAGGTGCTTGAACTAGGTGTATAACTTTTTTAACACTTTTAATGTCAATTTACCTAGGATGTTCTAGATGAAGAATAGTCTACCACTACGTTCCTCCATTTTGGAAAATTAGTAATTTCCAGTTTAGGTTGCACTTCGTACACTCCCGTTCACTCCTTATGTCCAGATCATAACAAGCACAAGAACTGTTCAAGTCAGCTGGCAAAAATAAAGTAGCTTGAAGTTTATTCATTAAACATCAGCAAATGTAATAAATGTAATAAATGTAATAAATGCTATTATTATTATTATTATTTCGATTTCTATACTGCCCCTCTCCAGGAAGGACTCGGGGCGGCTATGACACGGAGACTTCCAAAGGGACTGTTAGAAGACTTTTAGGGATTCCCCCCCACCCCCTTGAAGTTAGGAATATACTTGGAGAATCTAATCTTCTTTTAATTTCTTGAAAATGCACTCCAACATAAAATTGGTTAGGTGTGGAATTAACAGAAACTACTCAAAGAAATTAATTATGTTCAGGTTCTTATTAAGTATCATGAAATCAGGCTTATAAGAAAGAAGTTTTAGCTCAGAAAAACAAGATATTAAAAAAGTAATAATATAGAATAAACAGGTGAAGATACTTCGCACTCCTATTAGTGCATTTAAAATTATTATTTTAGAACACTCCCGTGACTTGTCATGGACAAGCAAAACATCATCTGGAACTTCCTATAGTGATAGAACTAATCAATGCTTTCGCAAAGCTTTTGAAGTGGGAACAGTTAGGAACCAAATAATGTCATTTACTGGTGCAGCCAAAACATTGATAAGAGAATAAAGATAGAAACTGTCTATCAATTTTCACCTGTAACCTGAGCATTTAGGGAAATGTGCATATAAGTATTGGACAGCAGATAGTTTTATACACTGGAAAAAATATGTGGAGAGAGAAATACAAAAATTAGGACCATCATTTTTATAATAAAGAATTCTTGGGATGTTAGGAAAGTTAGAATTACCTGAACCTATCTACAGCTAAAAACCTATTGTGAGTTAGCTTCCATTAGGGAAAAATGGCCAAAAGCAGAAGCAGAAAAACAAAACTTGCTGTATTTATCTAGTCTATCTCAGTAGTGAAATCCATATTTTTTACTACTGGTTCTGTGGGCGTGGCTTGGTGGGCATGATGTGGCTTGGTGGACGTGGCTTGGTGGGCATGGCAGGGGAAGGATATTGCAAAATCCCCATTCCCAAAGGCTATTTGCTGGTTCTCCAAACTACTCAAAATATCCGCTACTGGTTCTCCGAACTGCTCAAAATTTCTGCTATTGGTTTTCCAGAACCTGTCAGAACCTGCTGGATTTCATCCTTGGTCAGTCTGTCTGCCTGCCTGCCTGCCTGCCTGCCTGTCTACCTATCTATCTATCTATCCTCTGTCTGCATCATACTTTGGGTGATGTTCAGCATGAAACATCATACAGAATAATACCAAACCATAGAAAAACAAAAGTTAAAAATAAAACTACCCATACTATAAAATCAAACATCCCAGAGTTCTTGTTTTTTCCCACAAAGCCAGTGATACAATATTAGGAATGTAAGCTTTTTTTTTTTTTTTTTTTACTATTTCAGGTTCTGTAACATCTGAAGATTTTTCAAGAAAATTGCAAACTTGATGACTATGAGACAAACTTGTATCTCTTCTGCAAATTCTACTGTCTAGAGTTTCTTAGTGAAAGTAAAATTCTGTGCTAATAGGATAGGACTTCTCAGCACATGATCAGGCTTTGGATGTCAACGTTGATTTACTCTCTTCTATTTATTTCTCAATATCTCTTGAAAAAATGCAGCTGCGGAATGCTATCAGGGCTGAAGCCAATCAGGCTGCCCATCAGTCTAAATCAAACTACTGCAAAAAGGGAAGTAACACTTTGATATTAGTACTTCTCTGAATGTTAAAATGCTCCAATCAGATAGGAACATGTTGCATTATCCCTCATTTCATTTCACGCCTTTCCAAAACTTGTGATAGCTTCACTGCTCCATTTCCATCTACAGTATTTAGTCAGCATCTAAATCTAGGTGAAGGAAAGCCTTCTGATATACCAGTGGAAAGATCATGGTTGATATCATTTTCAGTGGTATCTGTTTTGGGGTAGCATCTTTTCCAAAGCTACTGCATCTACCTAGTGTATTAGCAGACATTTGTTTTACTCTATCAGATAGATTAAAGACTCAATCTACCTGGTAATCCAATTACCCTGTATAAGAAAAGCAAATGTATCTTTGGTCAGTGCTGCAAAGTTTAAGAAATCCATCACCACAGAAAATGAAATCCAATTAATTGCAGGCCTCTGTGAATATCATTACTTCATTCATTTTTAATGCACGTGTTTACTACCTCTTTTAAGGGAGATTTGGGTGACTTAAAGAGATTTGCTGTATTGTACACAGCTTAATTTCTTCTCACACACAAGACATGGATCCAATTAAATTAGGATTGATCTGCAAGGAAAGGTTAATGAAGGATAAATATATGCTACATGAATAAACAATTACAGAGGGGACAGATTTGGGCAATGAGAAGTGCTAGTAAATGCGGTATGCATTTTTAAAAAAAAAAATATTCAAGAATATTTTTCACATCTAAACCCATCCAGAGATGCAATTGTGTGTTTGATGTGGCTATATTTCAGGTCATTTTTCAAAACGAGGATGTGACGATAACTATATTAGATGCCCGTTTAAGTGCTAGAAATAAGAATATGAAAATTGCTTAGCCATTTTTCAGCCCCCAAGATCTCATTTCACAACTCATTTAAATTGAAATATACTTTGATTAAATCAGAAGACCAATTTAAACTCTAGAGGTTCCCTACAGAACTTACAAGTAAAGCTTTCCATTGTAAAGTTACAACATTTAAAAATCTCTTGCATTTGTCTGCCTGTTTTAACTCTCAGGTGAATAAAGAAATATATATATATAAACAACGTCCAATCCATTTTATAGCCCACTGGGCAAATAATATATTTTACATCATCTGAGCTAGTTATCATTCTTTACAATTTGGAGCAAAAGTCTGGAGTTATTTGAGAGTGACAATGCATGCCAGTAAAATCTTAAATGACTTTTATACAACTGAAGAGCTGTATTCTCACTTAATACTAACCATAGCATAGCACAAATATGTCCCAGCAGTGCATATTTTGTTTCTGGTTGTGTCCCCTTAATGTTGTCTTTATCTTGTGGTAACGTATGAAGGAAACAGAGCTGAGGATTCCTTGAGTGCTCTAGTGTTAAAAATAGTAGTATTTTCCTTGATTTTGACACTGTCCAAGGGCAATGTCAAGGTATAGAAAATCTGTAAGGCTTTGTCACCCATTACCTTGAAGGGAAGTCAAGTGACTGCAATGACTTGAAACAGAAGCAATAAAAGCAGAATAGCAAGACTATCAAATTTCATGCCGTGATAGTTTTATTCTGATTCAGGGATCGGTGGGGTGCACTTCAGCTCAGCAATGGGGAAAAGCAGTAAGTCAGTATAAACATGTCACAAAACTTAGAGTGGTCATTAATCGCTAATAACAAAGAAAAACAAAACAACAATGTATGTTTGCAGGCAGTTTGAATGAACTAATTTAGTCTCATAGTTCCGTATTTCAAAACTGGTCTCTTTCTTTTGGTGTCTGTATTTACCATTTCTATCCTAAAAGTAGATTTGGACTGAAGAGCTATTTACCTCATTTTCATATTCCTTGCCTAAAAATATCAGTATAGTCATGGGAATTAATCCACTTTATTTTCAAAGAGAGAAAGAGGCGTACTCCTAATAAGAGGAAAAGTACACTCTTTCTGCAATTGTTATTGTCTTTTTGAATATTCTTCAAGCAAGCAGATGTTCTTTTTTCTATCCTCATTTGGAGGATAAAAAAGCCTGCTTTTCTCTAATAATTCCCTTTACTTTGATAACCGAACATGATTATTGCTTGGATTGGTGAGTTGATTTTCAGACTTGTGACCTATTTAACCATTTCACATCATTCTCACTGCAATTTCACTCTAAACTAGGGATCTCCAACCTTGATAACTTTAAGACCTGTGGACTTCAACTCCCAGAATTCCTCAGCTAGCTGGTTGAGGAATTCTGGGAGTTGAAATCCACAAGTCTTAAAATTTGCAAGGTTGGAGACCCCTGCTCTAAACTGAATTGAATTACTCCTGCAATGTATAATGAAGGGGGGGGGGGGAATGGTTTCTCTCTGTCAGGAAACTTTTTCCATTGTCCACTCCTGTTCTGTGTTTGGCTGAGGCCAGTAACCTCTGTGTGGAATGTATCATAAACAGAGAGCTGAGGTGATAAACATTGGGAAATCCTACCAGGGGCTGGAAAAGGCTGGACCAAAAGACAGCATTGAAGTACTGATCATGGCAGCACAAGAACAGGCAGTAAGCATCCGCTCTGTAGAAGCTTTCACACTAGATAGCACCCCAAGTGCAGACTATGCAGAGAGATCTCAGAAACAGCCCAACACAAAATGGCATAGTGTAAGATGCAGGCAGGAACCATATATGCTGGACAGCGCAATTGAGCAATTGGTATTTTGTGTAGGAACATCTGTACAGTATATGGGCAGACCCTCCTAAGTCTAGATGGGAGATCCCACAGAAGCTTGTGGAAAAATAAGAGGGCTAAGATCCTGGGGGATTTCCAGATCCAGATAGATAGGCAGATACTAGCCAATCAAGCAGACATTGTAATAATAAACAAAGATCAGAAGACAGCAGTGGTGACAGCAGTGGTGATAGATAATAAACAAAAATCAGAAGACAGCAGTGGGGTGTCAAGTGACAGGAACATCAAGAAGATGGAGTGTGAGAAGCTGGAGAAGTACGAAGGTCTATAAGAGGAACTGGAGATGATGTAGAAAGTAAAGGCTTAAATGATTCCTGTAGTGGTACGAACAAAGCTGAAGCATCTAAATTCTCATATATGCAGGCATAACAACTGTTTTAAAATAAAATTTCATTTTTTATATTTTCCTAGCATTTCCTAAAGAACGTTTTCTCCAGCTTCTATGTTTGACATGTAGATTGCCCCTAGTTTGAAATCCATTCTTTCTTTCTTTATCCTATGCACAGGTAGTCCTCACCTTATGACCACAATTGAGCACAAAATTTATGTTGTTAAGTGAGAAATTTGTTAAGTGAGTTTTACCTCATTTTATGACCTTCCTGCCACATTTATTACATGAATCACCGAAGTTGTTAAATTAGTAACATGGTTGTTGAGTGAATCTGGCTTCTCCATTAACTTTGCTTGTCAGAAGGTCACAAAAGGTGATCACATGACCTCAGGACATCACAACCGTCATAAATAGGTGTCAGTTGCCAAGGGTGTGAATTTTGACCATCTGTCCATGGAGATAATGCCATGATTCTTAATGTGAAAAATGGTCCTAAGTCCCTTTTTCCAGTGCCATCATAATTTTGAATGGTCACTAAATGAACAGTTGTAAATCGAAGACTACCTGTATTTAATTTCTAAGTTTTATTGTGGTTATCTTTGGTTGAACAGTCAGACTGGGTTTGGCATTTTTGTCCGTCTATCGAGCCTTTCCCAAGACTTGGGATAAGCAGATATTATTGTTTAATAACATTAAAGGTGTTGTCACAGGATATAAGCTTTCTCAAGTAAAACTGTCTTTTTCAATTGACTGATGGTGATTTTTTAAAATGTTGATATTATTCAAGTGTTGCTCCAGTTGTTCTGGGATTGCATCCAAGGTGCCTATCACTATTGCATTGCTTTTGATACAGTTATTCTACTTCTATTTGCAGCTCTTTGTATTTTGTGATTTTCTCTGGTTCCTTCTCTACTATTCTGCTGTCTCCAGGTATTATAATGTCTGCTATTCAGACTTCTGTTGTCTTTCTTATCAACAATTATTAAGTTTGGGGTGTTTATGTGGCAGGTGCTTGTCTGTTTGAATTCTGAAGTCCCAGAGCACTTTATTTTTTTTTATTACTTTCTCTGTTTTATGGTCCCACCAGTTCTTGCTTGCAGACAAATGGCATTACTTGCAGATATTCCATTGTTGCTGCTTTGTCTTGCCATTATTTTGTACTCAGTCTGTGCCATCTTCTTGCAACAGTTAACTATGTGTTCCACTGTTTCTTCAGCTTGTTAGCAGAGGCAGCATTTGCTTTCTGTTGCTGTCTTTTCAATTCTGGCTATGTATACATCTGTTTTTAAGGCTTGGTCTTGTGCAGCCAGAAGTAGCCCCTTTGTCTCTGTCTTCAACTGTTCTGCTCTTGATGATTGCCAGATCTTGTTATCTGATTTACCTATTGTGTTGTACTGGCCATGTAATACTTTGCTTTGCCATGTCTCTTTTCTATTCACTGGGTCTTTCTTACGGGCCACTTTAGCTTCTCTAGTACTTAGTATGCCTTCATGGCATATTAACTTCAGCACATCTTTTTCACTATTATTACTATTATTATTCCACCAATGCCCAGTTTCACTGTTTTTCCAGTCATTTTCATTGGAGCTATTTGGGTGCTGGGGTAGAACTTTTCTATCCCAAGCAAGCGGAAAAATGATGAAACAGTTCAGTACTACAAGTATTTTTAAAAGCCCGGTGGAAAAGTAAGCATTTCAGAGAAAGAAAAATAGTAATTTCACACAATATTTCCTCTCAGGGATGAACTGGGAATATGCCACATATGAAGGTGGGAAAATGAACCGCTAGAACATTTCTGCCTGTGTATAGTAGCCCCACTGCAGAGTGTCTGCAGCACAAAATAAAACATAGCATGCAGACAGGACTGTGATGCTCATGAGCTTTCAACTTGATCTAAAAAATGAGAGTTTGTTTTGCAAAATAAATTAGCACCATAGGATGTAAATCTGGACCAGGTCCTGATAGTAAGAAAGGGAATGCTAGATTGCCTTCTGTACTGCAATTTTCATCTCAGTAAAGCACCTGAAACTCACAATGTGTGTTCAAACCAACCTAATTGAAACTCATTAAGATTTCCTGTGATTTGTATTCAGTTGGATCAGTTAAGAGAGTTGTGACCCCTAAAATAGATCTTCCTCAATGAATATGATCCAACTGGAGATCTGATGAGAAGGAAGATATATTCTCAAGGTAGATCTGAGAAGCATGGCCATTTTGTGTAGTTGGGAATTATTGAAGCATACCACTTCAATGGTGGTATGTATCTGATACATACCATTAAAAACTTAGAATAGAATAGAATAGAATAGAATAGAATAGAATAGAATAGAATAGAATAGAATAGAATAATAGAGTTGGAAAGGACCTTGGAGGTCTTCTAGTCCAACCCCCTGCTTAGGCAAGAAACCCTACACCACTTCAGACAAATGGTTATCCAA
>JANHFK010003837.1:91786-108725 GCA_036250565.1 Sibynophis collaris | reverse complement strand
TCCTTTGTCATAGTTTTTCATAGGTCTTAAGTCAGCATATAGGTTTCCTCCCTGTAGAGGTAATATATTTGTTTTTTTTTGTTTTTTTTTATATATAAGGATAAACAAAACAAAAGAAATGTAGTAGATTGTAAGAGTGCAACACAGATTTGTGAAGGACAAATGTATGTGGAATTAGAGTCCAATAGGGATGTGTAGGTGTGACATAAGGAACAAGAAAACTCCCAAGAAAGAATTGCTTCTTGCAAAGACTGGTAGCAACTTCCAGGAATTGCTGAGGTCAAATTCCACATCATCAGACATGCTCAAACATGCTAACACATGGCTGTCAATTGATGGTGGTGATGGTGGTGGTGATAAAAGCTAGCAAACTAGATGGTTTCTTGAGATTTTACAGTATTTGGAGCATGGTGAGTATCTAGGATCCTTCTTTAACTTGTTTTCAGCCTCTGCTATTTCCCTTGGATAATTATGGGAATTGCTAGTCAGCATCCCCAAAAGTCACCAGAATCAAGGAAGTCCACTTTAAAATCTATTATTTAGATGTATCCAAATCTTGAAATGCTTCATCTCTGCCATTCCTGTTTTCTGCATTCTCCACCTTTCTTTTGGATGCAGTGCTCACTTGTTTGACTGTGGAAATAAGGGATTTGAAGAAAAGGCCGTGAAATAATTCTTGAGGTTGCTTGGTCTCATCAGGGTGCTGCAGTCTCAGGAGACATGATGACAGAGCCTATATCAGTAATAAATAACCACTTTGTAAAGCAATCTGGGCTATAGGATGGCTGCCCTTTCCTTGAGCTGCATTCTCTGGCCTCAACATGCAGCCACGTAGGAATTTCTGAAAGCTTCTTATACCCAGAGGAACCAAGGGCTGGCCCAGGGGATAATTTAGTCTGGGGTCAGTTGAGACAAAAAAAATATCTTTGCCTTCAAATTAAGCAGTTCACTTTGAGCATGCACGCATATAATTCTTACATACGCACTCAAATAGAATAAGACAATTATACTACCTAGAACTACAACTTGACATTATGATGCAGGCAGCAAAAAATCCAAATGTTTTTTTATTCTGTTAATCTATTAAACGGTGCATTGGGATTCTCTCTTCTGAAATAAATAGGCTCTAAATAACATGAAGCAGTGGTGGCAAGGTATGAAAAGGAAAGTTGAATCTTTTACAGCCGTAGACTGAAAGGAGTGAATGCTTAGATTCAGACATATTCAACTAAAACCAGCCAAATTACATGATGATTTAGTGTGATTTAAAGTTAAGATACCTGCTCAGTCACGAATGGTTGACCTCAAAATATCATTCAGTAATGAGGAAAAATAAATGTAAGATTTAGGATTTAGGATTAGATGTGATAATCAGAAAGATGTTTTCACTCATTTGCCCCAATTAAATAGGCTTGCGGTTATTCACAAGTTAAAGTTGGGCTGTCATTAAATGGCCAGTTAGCACCTTACAGATAAAACAAAGGCTATGATTCCTTTTTTTCAAATAATGGAAGCCAGAGCTCTCATAGCCCACTGCTACAACCATTTCAAAACTGTAGCATATTAATTTCAAGTTGTTTTATTAGCATTCACTGACAAAACTGCAAATATATACATTCCACAATTTAATCTAAAGCCTTTTTTTTTTTTTGCCTTGGCACCCATAATAAAAGGTCACCCAAAGCTGGCTTTTCATTTTGGAACAGGCATGGACTGCTGGCTAGAATGTATTATTCATAGGGACATGCTCTTAATTTAAAAAGCTATTTCTTTTATTTCCACATTATCTCAATCAAAACTCATGGGGTCCACTTTTCAGCAGCACACGTGACCAGAGGTTGCCTTAGGCTAATGCCAAAATTAAACTACTGTAGGTGGAATTAGGCATACGATGACTCTCTTCCTTTAGTACATCACATTCAGAAAAATAAGTTACTATTCCAAGTATAACTTCCATCAAGTTTGTAGGAGGGTGTGTGGGATAAAGCACATTGTATAACAGTGTTATACTAAGATAATATAATAAAAATGAGTAATAGATTTTATTAGAGCTTGGTATTTTTAAAATGCTTCCTAAAATGCTAGCGATTAAGAGGTCTATAGCTTGGTATGCACTGCAAGGATTTGCTTTTCAAGGCCCTGGGGATATAGCTCAATCCTGCCCAAAATACATGAATAGGATGATAATGGTATGGGAGATGGGTAGGCTGTGCTGCTTCTCATTTTCAGTCTGTGAAATATTATTGTAAATGAAGTTAAAATATTTAATTTGCAATCATTAATTCCAAAGGTTGCAGGATTAAAGGTGCCCTGTATTATTTGAAGAGAAAAAATGCCTCCAAGGAAAGAGAAACTATTTGCATTTGTTTCAAATCTGATTCAGGATTTGAAACAAATTATGTACTGAATCAGGTGGAAGAGCCTCAGGAAACATTAAGTTGGATTGCCATAGTTCCCTACTGTGTGTTCTCATCCGGAAACACAGCAATTTTTTTTAAAATCATGAACTCAATCTACTGAAACTAAATGTTTAAAATCCAGTCTCTAGGACTGGAAAGGCAGGAGCTGTACATCTATAGAAAAAGCCCCTACATTCTACCTTTTTCCTACCTGGCTAATGCTGTCCTAATTCTCAAAATTCCCAGCCCATGCAGTCACTGGCCATGCTGACTTGAACCTTCAGAAGCTGCAGTCCCCTGGAGGGTGTAGATGATGAAAGACAAGTCTAAGATGTCTCTTTTCCTACAGAGATACACTCATGAAACTGATAAAGTGGCCTGTGGTACCAAACCACCTATGAAGGAGCTCTTTTTAGATGAAAAAAGTCATGCCATGGTTAATTGTTAGTATTTTCAGGTGCCTGAGTTCTGTTGAATTCATAGCAAGAACTTATTGTGGAAACTTTTCTAGAATTGGCCCTAAGGCTGCATTCCGATGTACACTGAACTTACTCATCAGATTGGGTTGTAAACAGATTGACTGCAAGTCGTCATCAAAATGACACGGCATAAAATTCATTTCAAAGTGAAAAAGAAGTAGGAGCTCAACTGGGTGGCTGGAAAATCCTGCTTCTTTATCCAAGTGGAAGGATAATAGAAAGTTAATGCTTCAAATTGAATGGATTGTCTACTTTTCCATTTAAGAGAGAGCACCTCTCCCACCACCCCCAGGGGGCATTTGCACTGTTCTCAGATTGGCTACAGGTCATCTCCTGAGGGCAGCTAAGCCAATTAGTTCCAGTTCATCTCTGGGTCTGCAGGAAACATGCTCAGTGGATTCTACAGTTGAAGCATTTGAGCTCTGCAGTGTTAAGGGTAGCATCAGCCTCCCATTGGTGGAATGCTTTCTTCCAGCCCCTGGACACCTACCCTCTCCTTCTGCCATGCCACTGTACCTCTCACAGCTCCTTTTAACTGAACACCAGGGAGAGGACTTTTGCTGCTTGACTGCTCATCCTCTTCGTAGGCCATGAGGTTTATTAAAAAGTGGGGCACCGTTTAGAGACTCATTTGTAGGGTCCCTTCTTGGTCAAAGAGATTGGTTCATGTTGTGTTTTTAGTATTTCAAGATCAGTAGCAATATGTAAGAAGGTTAGCACCCACCCCTCTCCTAGAAGAATGAAATATTCTAGGAAATAGTAAAAAGGCAGAATATTATATTTCCCTGGATGAGAAATGGAGAAACATGTTCTTGGAAAGCAGCCCCCACCTTTCTTAATAGCCCTCAGCAGATGTCAGCACAAGAGATAAAGAGATAGCTAGCTCTATTCATAAGCAAATACCCTCACCCAAGATCTAACAAAGGTAGGATTAGCCCTCTGCCACAATAGGAATTGCCCAACACCCTTTCAAAAAACAAGCCCCTTCTTTGCATCATTTCAGTTGCACCATCCCCAGCAAACTTCAACCAAACTTAGCTCAGACAAACTCCTAGAACATGACCCCATGGGAGTCTGACAACAGCCAATAAAATACATGTTCTCGCACAGGAACAGGAAGTTCAAGTGCAAAGCTCAAGAGAAGGTATAAATACCTCACATTCTCAACTCCATGTAGTCAGCTGCCCAGAACCCATGTGCTTGGTGATTTTGCTTCACCATTCAACCATCTTTCCAATCAGCCTCCATGTTTCCAATGTCTTTCTCCTGGCTTGGAACTGAACCAGATGGATATTTCTTCTAACAGATGAAAACTGGCAAGGTAACCTTGGTCAGTCCCTCTTTCAGCCCAATCCATCTCACAGGGTTGTTGCGATAGTGGGGAAAATAGAAGAAGCAAGTGTGTTGAATATGTTTGCCACCATGAGTTATTATAAAATTGATAAAGGTGGGAAATCAATAAATAAATCAATAAATGCACATCTCAAGTTGTGACAAAGCCTGTCTGTCACCATTTCTGTAATGTGATTTCAATGCAAAAGTATTATCCCATGATCCTAAAGCAGTGTTTCCAAACTCAGCAACAAAAGATGTGTGGACTTCAACCTCACCCAATGTAGGGTTATGTTACCTACACCATTTCTCAAAAGATGTTCATCCAAGTATTATGGAAAAAAAGAAATCAATTTTATTACAATAAAGTGAAAATAGAAAATGCATACATGAGATATTTCAGTTTTCAGTTTTCTAAAGGTCAACCTAGGATTGGGTCAAAAGTTAACAATTCTGTTTTCATCTGCCATAATTTTGTGCTGGATTCAGTCAGTCTGTTAATAAGTAAAGTATATAGGAGTACAAGTGTTCTTTCAATCTGGAGTTTAGAATTGCAATAACTTGCAGTTGCGCAGTTCACTTTTAGACTTTTATTATCTCAGTATAAGACCTCAGATCAGGGGTGAAATCCAGCAGATTCCAACAAGTTCTGGAGAACCGGAAATTTTGAGTAGTTTGGAGAACCGGCAAATACCACCGCTGGCTGGCCCCAGAGTGGGGAGGGAATGGGGATTTTGCAGTATCCTTCTCCTGCCACACCCACCAAGCCACGCCCGCCAAGCTATGCTCACAGAACCAGTAGTAAAGATGATGCCTCAGATGATGTTTTATATGTTTTAGAATTAGATTAAGAAGGGAAAGCAAGGAATGAGAGCTAACAGTCTTGTAGTATTTCTAGAATTTGTTCAACTACCATTTTTGCTAATCAGTTAGAAAACAGAGGAGAAATTATTATGGAAGGCATTCCAGGCATTTTTCTAGCAGATAAATAGTTAGTCAAACAATAGTTTTTATTTCAATACTTTTCATTATATTAAATCGCATAGAACTTTCAACTATTCTGATAAACAAATTCATTGGGGTCTGTATAGTCTGGGATGGATTTGTTATCTTTTATTGTTATCTTTTATCTTTTATTGTTTTTATTGTAGTTTGGTTTTTTATTGTTGAGAGTGACCCAGAGTTATTGACAGTTGTATGCAGTTTAATAAATAATAACTATTAATATTATATGCATATTTGCATGGTGTGTGAAAAGGGAAAATGTTTGTACGTTTTATTCCATTTTCTTCATCTAACAGTGCATCACTTGGATTATTTCCTCTTCTTGAGACCATCTCCTCCTATGAGCTATGGAGTGTGGCTGTGCCTATGATTTAGATATGGGAAAGAGCCTGAATCAATAGAAATACATCTTTAAATTTAACAGGCTTGTTTCCTTGTTTGTTAAGTAAGTTAATTCCTGATCATGAGTCTAACTTAGCTCTAAAATAGTATGTCTATAATCAAAGTCTAGGTGATGTGAAATTAAATGGATAGGTTCTCAATATGTTATTTGTAGTTTGAGTAATAAATACAATTCATTCATTTAAAGATGCTGTTCTAGGCTGAAGTTTTTACACAGAAATGCCAAACCTTTT
Source organism: Sibynophis collaris (assembly GCA_036250565.1). Lineage (NCBI taxonomy): Eukaryota > Metazoa > Chordata > Lepidosauria > Squamata > Sibynophiidae > Sibynophis > Sibynophis collaris. The sequence continues at coordinate 102,875 of JANHFK010003837.1, read as the reverse complement.
TATTTTTGTTTGTTTGTTTTTTAAAAAATAAAGTCTTTCCTCTCTAGAACAGAATTGACATGCCACATATTCATTTATTACTCATTTTACATACACTTCTCTCCTATCTTTTTGCAATGAAGCCCCTGAGGAGACTATCATTATATAAATTTACAAGCCAAGGCCAACCAATTACTAATATCAATAAAGTATAAAAATAGTAGCACACAAAAAATCAGAAGAAAACAGCTAGCCAGCAAAAGCCTGCTAAAGCCATTTTGAAATTCATTCATTTCATTTCACCCCTTGATGGGCTTTCTGTATTACCTACATTATGCCTAAGAAGGAGGATGAACACACTCAAATTGTGTAAAAAGGATGAAAAAGACATGAAAGGAGAGACAGGTATCATTCAAAGTAGGAAGATACCACATCACAAGGTCATGTAAATTATAGCATGACTTTTACAGTTGGAATATAGCATCTGATAAAAACACAGGGGACCTTACATGGGCTGATCCAACACTTCTACATAACAGAATAACAGAGATGAAAGGGACTTTGGAGGTCTTCTAGTCCAATCCCCTGCTCAGGTTCTATATTATTTCAGATAAACGGTTGTCCAATCTCTTCTTAAGAGAATCTCTTAAGAATATCTTCTTATTTCTAAGGATGCCTCCAGCCAGTCCTTCTCTACTGATTCTAGTATCCACTAATATAAACACCTTTCCTTATTATGACCGTATATTGACTCCTTTTACATTACAAGGAAAAGACAAGAACTTGGTTTCTGTTACCTGACTCTTTCCCCTTCAGGGTCATCAAGCAGGTTCAGTTTACCTGCTCCTTCTGCTGTCATAGATTTAATAATTGTTCCCCACATTACAATTCATAAGACCCATTATTAAATTCAAGTAGAAAAACAGTACCAGAAGGCTGCTGCATCATAAAGTTTACTCAAAAGTAGTTGCCTTCAAAAGCATACATTGATGTAAACTGGTCTTTAAATGATGAGACTTTCTTTCATTGTTACCTACTACTGTGCATCACAAATGAGGATGGATGGGACATTTGCATCAGTTTATAAATATGTTTATTTCATTTTCATTCTAGTCAGCTTCAATGGTCTCTCTAGCAGTTTGTTTAGAACTACAGCCATAAAGACATTACAAAGGTATGCATATTCTCAATGCTTCTGCAGTGCACATTCCTAAGCTTCTGTGGGGTGTGTTGTTGGTTTTTTTATCACTGTAGAAAATCCTTTTTCTGTTACTTTAAAGACAGGAGCTTGATGCCAACCTATATAGCTAAGGGATGGATCACCAATCCTACAAGGACACAGTGCCTCTTTTTAGACTGCGATTTTGTTGAATCTTTCATTAGCTATTCTTAAAATTAAAATACAGGGTATAAAACAAATCAGTTGGGAACATGCAACACAAAGAGGCAAGAGAAGGCAGGAGAAATTAATAAGTTGTCTGAAAAGTTAAAACGGTGACTGCAATCACATAACAAAATCCTGACCTTTCTAAATGCAGATGAAGTCAATGCACTTACAGGAGTCAGAGCTTTTATTGCAAGGTAACAGCCAGCTTCTTGATTTTTTTAATGCTTCCCATTAGTTGCCTTTGCAGAATAACCGATAAAAAAAGTTAGTGATAGAGATAGTGGGGCATGAGGTTTAAACTTAGTTCCTTTGCTCTTTTTATTTATTTTTTTCTCCAGCTCCCACTATTTTTGGAATGCAATCACAACATAAGTGGGTTCCTACCGATTCTATCTTGTTCTTAGAACCGGTAGTAACAGCAGCAGGAGGCTCCGCCCACCCACCCGGACGACATCACAGATGCTCTGCGCATGTGCAGTAGTGCGTGGTCCTGTTGTGAGCTGGTAGCGAAGGTAAGTAGAACCTACCCCTGAACCCCAAGCTAAGTGATATCCATAACCCCAAGCAGATTGGACACTCCTGATTTGTACAAGTCTTATCTTGGAAATAGGGGAAAGTATGTTGATAAGAACATGAAGCAGAATTCATTTTTGGAACGTATGCTTTCTGGAAGATACTGAGACTAGTTCTTCTAATATGCAATAAGGAAACTATAATGAGCAACTCAGCACTTTTCACTAGCTAATATTTATCTGCAATTTTAAAAAATGAAAAATTTAGAGTTGAAGATGTTGTGCAGTACACTTTATTTATTTTCAGCCAGAGGGGGGAAATGTTCAAGGTCATCCTGTTTTTATATTATAGTTTGCATATGTATAAGAATGTTGGACTTATCCAAAGTCTGAAACTTGCATTTAAAAAATATCAATCTCCTCCTTGTTTGTGAAATTAGGCAGTCTTTAAAAAGAAAAATCTGGTAGTCTTGGGGATTCAGAGGATAATCTGTATGCATTGTTCACATAGTCTCCCATTGCTAATCTAATTTCCAAGGAAATATTTTGTTTTTCCAAAAAAGGATAGCACTAATCTCCATTTAGTCTGGGTGCTTTGCTGAATTCCTAGGTGTTTGCCAACAAAACAAGGCATTTGACTTATTGGCTTCATTAGTACCTCTGGTCATGAACTAATCTAGTCAAGTGAGAATTTTCCCAGCTAATGGGTAGACTTTTGAATACTGTAATACTTTTTTTCTTTGTATTTCTTCCATCACTTTATTAGTTTTCTAGGTTGTCCTTGTTTGGTAAGGCCAAAGCAGTAGTGAAATCCATTTTTTTTTACTACCGGTTCTGTGGGCGTGGCTTGGTGGGTATAGTGTGGCTTGGTGGGCATGACAGGGGAAGCATACTGCAAAATCTCCATTCTTACCCCACTCTGGGGCCAGCCAGAGGTGGTATTTGCCAGTTCTCCAAACTACTCAAAATTTCCACTACCAGTTCTCCAGAACCTGTCATTCACCCTGGATTTCACCCTGAAACAGATGCCAACTATGAAAAATATATCACAAGTCAGGATGAGAAACAAACAGATTGTCTAAGATTGTAAGAGCTGTAATCTAATCACAAGAACATAGCAAGAATTTTGCTGGATCAAGGAGAAAGTAATAGCAGAGCATTTTACCCTCCAAGGACACCAGAATATAGAGTTCAAAATGGCTGTTTTACGATAAACTACAGTACACTATTTCCAGTATTATTGGGTGAGAGGCTGAAAAATTCATGTTCATCAAAATATTACAGGCTATCTCAGAAGGTCTTATCAAGGACAATGAGTTTTTAACCCATCACAATTGCTAATTGATGAGGTACTTTTAGTCTGTCTCGTGTAACCTGCATCTGCATACTCATGCTTTCTTCATTCATACTTTATCAAAATCCTACAAGAAAGTTTAAATCCTCCATCAGTTGAACAATCAGACCATGCATCTGATGAAGTAAGCAAGCTAAAGGTTTCCCTGTCAGTCATGTCCAAATCTAGGGCACTGTGCTCATCTCCAATTCTTGGCCAAAGGAGCTGGCATGGTCCAAAAACAGTTACATGACTATATACCAAAGATACATGGAATGCTGCTCCCTTCCCACCAAAGTGGTATCTATTGACCTACTTGCATTTGCATGCTTTCAAACTGCTAGGTAGGCAGGAGCTGGGGCAAGTAATGGGAACTCACCCATTGTATGGAGCTTGGGTCTTGAACAAGGGTGAAATCCAGGAGTTTCTGACAGGTTCTGGAGAACTGGTAGCAGAAATTTTGGGTAGTTTGGAGAACTGGCAAATACCACCTCTGGCTGGCCCCAGAGTGGGATGGGAATGGAGATTTTGCGGTATCTTTCCCCTGCCATGCCCACCAAGCCATGCCCATAGAACTGGTAGTAAAAAAAAATGGATTTCACCACTGGTCTTGAACCTGGGCAGTCAAACTCAATGGCTTTAACCACTGAGACATCACGCCCCGATCAAGTGAGCAGCAATACACAAACGCTATGCTTTTTATTAAAATATGTTGGCAGGGAAAAGTGCTGTCAAACTCTTCCTCATTTTGGGCTGGTATAGTCTAACATAGTTCTCCTTCTATCATTCCTGCTGGATCAAGAAAAACATTCATCTACTGCCCCATTCTGCTTTTCCTAACGGCCAATCAGTTACTCGTAAATATCTGTGTAAATGTCCAAAATAAAGCTTATTTCATAGTCTGTTTCCAAGAATGGTCAGGCAGATGTTTCCAGGAAGCCGTGTTCCTTTTTATTGGTCATGATGTTGCCATTTCAGGCTTATACATGGAGATGTTATCTAGTGAGTGGGCTAATAACCATGCATTGCGTGTCTCTTCTAAAACCCACTTAAATATTCATTGGCTCTCATTTCCCATCTAGCTTTTTGTATAAGCCTTGCAACTCTAAAGAAAATTCTGACTCACTACAGTGCCCTGTGCATTGGATGTTCACCAGTCTGCTCCAGGCCACCAGAGGCAAAAGTCAGGGGCCTTGCCCTCATCCAGAATGTGACAAGTGAGGATGCTTTGTATGGGAAGCTCCATTCCAAGCCTCCCCCCCCTCTCCCTTTCTTCTCCCATCCATAGCCCAAGTCATCCTTACCAAAGACTCTCAGTTTGGCAGAAGCACGGCAGTCACCGGCATCACACATATATTCGCCGGCATCTTCAAGGCTGCAATGCTTGAGCTGCAGGAGACGCCGACGCCCCACTGAATATATGCGGCAGTTGGGGCTCACCTGGATCTCCTTGCCGTCCTATGAGAATTAGAAACGCAGAGAACGGGGTCTGTTTTAGATCTGAGGAAGGGAAGGTGGAGAAAGGGCAGCTCTCAGGTGGTTCTGAGGACACAGAGGGGAGTGAGGGAACACGGAGATCGTATTAATCAAGAATGTTCCCTTGAATAAATCAGGGGGACTTTTCAGGACAGCCCGTTCGTGCAGCTATAGAGAAGATCAAGTGAGTGGGGACATTGATAAGAGGTAATACCCTCACCTTGTACCACTTCACCTCAGCCAAGGGTCGGGACAGCTCACACTCAAAGGTAGCCGAGCCTGTCTCGGGAATTCCCAAATCCTGGGGCAAGCGCAGCATTGTAATTGGTGGCTCTGCAAGGACAGAGATAGCAACAGCAATAGCACTTAAGACTTATATACTGCTTCACCGTGCTTTACAACCTTCTCTAAGCGGTTTACAGAGTCAGCATCTTGCCCCCAACAATCTAGGTCTTCATTTTATCGAAGGATGGAAGGCTGAGTCAACCTTGAGCAGATGAGACTCGAATTGCTGGCAGTTGGCAGAATTAGCCTGCAATACTGCATTCTAACCACCGCACCACCGTGGCTCTAAATACAGTTGCAAGTAGCTTGAAGATGCACTATTTTGAAGACTAAAAGGATTAAACGTCTTCAAGGGATGGTACTTAGCCAAACCACACCAGTTTGCATCCCTTATCTTCAATTTGAAAGACACCAATTTATCTACAGTACCTGTCCTACTTCCCATGCCCGGTTTTCTCATGCTGCTGTTGCAATCAAAACTGCTCTGCTCTGCTCTGCAGGTACATTGAGTTTTGGACGTTAAATCTGTTAGAAAATAGGACTAACCCAAAGAACATCTAGTCTAGCATCCTGTTTCCTGCAGCGGCCAGCTAGATGCTCTTCAGGATGTTACAATCCGGGCATGATGGCAGTGCTTTTTCCTACTTTATTTCCAGCACCAAGGTTGCCTTTCCACAGTCCTCCCTCCACTGGTCTAGTACCTTGGACTGTAAGGCGGGCACAGCTCCGCACAGTGTCAGCAGTGAAGGCCACGGTCCCGGTATCATCTAGCGTGAGCCTTTGCAGAGTCAGGCTGTGCATACAACCAGTGGCACTCATTTGGCAGATGGAACTGGGCTTCACGCGGATGCCGTCACGCGTCCAGACCCCCAATACATTGGGGTGAGATAGCTCAAGTTCAAATGTCACTGTCTCCTTTTCCAATGTCTCCACATCCGATAGCGGTTTCTTCACGGTCACCTTCCGGGCTGGAGAGGAAGAAAAGTCTGTGATAGATCCAGTTTTGTCATGAAAGGAGCTTAGTTGCTCCTTACAAACCAAAGCAAGTTACCAGGGAGAGTATATATAGTATTAAGAGTCTAATTCAGCAGATACAGAATCATAGGATACTTAGCTTAGTTGCTCCTTACAAATCAAAGCAAGTTACCGGGGAGAGTATATATAGTATTAAGAGTCTAATTCAGCAGATACAGAATCATAGGCTACTTCTCATGTGACTCCCACTAGCAAGAAAGTTGTACGTTTCTCTGACCTACTTGCATAGACTCCTCACTCATTTCTTCCTCATACATTTATTGCTAATAGAGTGGAAGGTTTTGAATGGATTAAAGCACATTTATCAGAATGAACTAGCTGAACTAGAATTTGAGATAATTTTTCCTCACTAGGGTAATCTTAATGAATCTCACAAAAGCTAAGCAGAATTGGACCTGGCTAATATTTAATGGGAGACCAAGAGGAAATCCCAGGACTCTGGAGTAAACTGGGATTTTATTTATTTTTTAATCACAGCAGCCCACTTCCATACTGCTGCCAAGCAAACAATGTGGACATGTCACCATGAATCATGTTTAACTCAAGTGAAAAAAGTTGTATAAAAAAATAAATGATAAACAAAGGCAACCATCTGATGCAGTATCATCTTACTGCACTTGGCCACGAGGTCTAGAACTGCTAAAGTTCAGATTCCAAAAAGACAAGGATAGGACAAAAGTGAGACTGCAGTAATTGAATTAAAAATTACTAGTTAAAAATAAGTATCTGTAAAATAATGCACTTTGTTACTCTTACACCCAGAAATATGCAAGTACAATATTCAGATACTGTTTACCTTTCCTTCCAGCATAAATAGGGAAGGGAAGGGGAAGGGAAGGGAAAGACTAGCTGCATTAGGAAGGAAAGGAAAAAATGGATGGAAACGAAACAAGAATCAGAGGAACTGAACATAGAACGCATGAATGTTTAGGGTTACAGAAAGGGTTAAATTCGATAAGCAAGCAGAGCTTCCTAAGCAACTGGTAATATTCAGGTAATCATTGTTAAAGGAATTCTCACATTCAGCAGAGATGTCAGTGGAGGGGGGGGGGAAACAAAGCCTAAGATGATCCTCTCTCAAGGATTTACAACATATAACTGTGAGAGAAAACAAGATCAGGATAGAAATGAGACCTACGTTCCACACTCAGTCTGGCTTGGGTGCGATCATGCAGGCTCTCACAGCGATAGGTGCCTCGGTCAGCAAGCTCAATGTGACGGATGGTAAGAGCCCTTTTTGGCCCTTCTACCTCCATGGAGTATCTTGGGTTCTGCTGCAGCAAGACGCCTTGCTTCATCCACTGCACCTCTGCACTCTCCACGCTCAGCTCCACTTCCAAGCGGACGTCCTGCCCCTCCTCAGCCGCCAAATCACGCAACGTCTGCGCAAACAGCGCCTGAGCCTCTGCAAAAAAAATGCTCGTAGGTTGAATACTAGCTGACACATCTCTAACCCAAATGCATTCCCAGGCCTCTTTACAGAGAGACAAGCCAGGATTGAAAGGCAATCTAGCCATTTCCCAAGGCCTGGGTCAATTTGCCATGTTTACAAACATAGATTTCAGAAGACTCAGAACCCCAGCTTTTATTTTTCAGAAAATACAAGTTCAGAACCTGCAGGGCTATAGAGATAAAGTTTTGAAAATTCGACATGCTGTGCCTAGATAAATCTTCAAAGACGAAGGGAAAGTCGAAGTAGAATTTCCGAAAGGGATTCTATTATCTTCCCTACATGACTAAAGCAGCAGCATAAATTATGCAAACTAAGTAAGCAGAGATATCATTTTGAGTAAAGAATTTATATTTCCTTAGCATGGAATTGGGAAGACAAGAAAGGACAACAGCCGTGGCATTAGCTGATAACCCCCTTGAAACTCTGACTAATTAGAATTACTAATTACTATCACTGATGCACAGTTGTTGTTGTTGTTGTTAGTTGTGAAGTCGTGTCCGACCCATCATGACCCCACGGACAACGTTCCTCCAGGCCTTCCTGTCCTCTACCATCCTCTGGAGTCTATTTAAGCTCACGCCTGCTGCTTCAGTGACTCCATCCAGCCACCTTCTTCTCTGTCTTCCCCTTCTTCTTTTGCCCTCCATCTTTCCCAGCATTAGGCTCTTCTCCAGTGAGTCCTTCCTTCTCATTAGGTGGCCATGTATTTGAGTTTCATCTTCAGGATCTGGCCTTCTAAAGAGCAGTCAGGGTTGATCTCACCTAGGACTGACCGGTTTGATCGCCTTGCAGTCCAAGGGACTCGCAGGAGTCTTCTCTAGCACCATAGTTCAAAGGCCTCAATTCTTTGGCGCGCACAGTACTTCTGCCCAAGTATCTGCTTTTATCAAAAACCAACATACATGGTGTTGCCGTTCCTCTTACCTTGCACACTGAGTCTGCCTGAACTCGACAGACCTTCCGCACGGACGGTGACTATGCCGGTGTCACTCAAGCGGCATTGTCGTATGGTGAGGGTGTGGCATAGCCCATTCTTGGTTATGGCCAACCTCTCACTGTTCACTACCTCTTGTCCATTCAGCTGCCAATTCAACCTGACATCATCTGGACATATCACCACTTTGAAGGTGGCATCATCCCCTTCCAGCACTGTTAAATTGTGCAGCTCAGAAATCATCTCCACCAACCTAGGGACTGAGAAAAAGGTGCCATCTCAGTTTATATGAAGTTTGCTAACATATATAAAAAATCCAACAGGAGACCATCAGAGTCCACCCAACATGGTATCACCATGGGATTAATCTCTTAGGACATCCAGGTTTGACTCTTTGTACTGAAGCTTAGCTTCATTACACTTCATTCCTTCTATATCAGGGAGGTCAAACTGGATTTCTTCAAGGGCTGGATCAGCATTGTAGTTCTCTTCCATGGGCCGGATGGAGGGAGATGGGATGGACGCCTCCTGCAGCCTCCCGCTGGCCAAAATGGGGTGCGGGCCCGTTTTCAGCCTGAACGGCCTCCTGCAGCACTTCACCGGCCAAACTGGGCCCAGAGGAGCCATGCAGAGGCCCCTGTGCAGCCCGTTTTTGGCTGGCAGAGTGCTGGAGGCATGGAGGCTGAAAATGGGCTGCATGGGGGTGTGCATGCACCCCCGCAGCCCATTTGGCTGGCAGAGGTACCGCGGGCCTTAAGTTTGACATCCCTGTTCTATATTATGAGCCATGGTGGCACAGTGGTTAGAATTCAGTACTGCAGGCTACTTCTGCTGACTGCCGGTTGCCTGCAATTTGGCAGTTCAGATCTCACCAGGCTCAAGGTTGACTCAGCCTTCCATTCTTCCGAGGTGGGTAAAATGAGGACCCAGACTGTTGGGGACAAAATGCTGACTCTGTAAACTGCTTAGAGAGGGCTGTAAAGCACTGTAAAGCGATATATAAAAGTCTACGTCCTATTGCTATTGCTATATTTTATCTCCTTCATTAATTTTTGCTTATTTGTGGACATCAGCTCCACTGTACAGGTAGTCCTCAACTTACACAGCTTATTTAGTGACTGTTTGAAGTTACAACAGCACTAATAAAAGTGACTTAAGACCATTTTTCACACTTTCGATCGTTGCAGCATCCCTATGGTCATGGGATCAAAATTCAGATGATTGGCAATTGACTCATATTTATGATGGTTGCAGCTCCAGGGGACATGTGATTACCTTTTGTGAACGTCTGACAAATAAAGTCAATGGGGAAGCCAGATTCACTTAACCATGTGACTAACCTAACACCTGCAGTGATTCACTTAACAACTGTGGCAAGAAAGGCCGTAAAAATGGGGTAACATTCACTTAACAGATGTCTCACTTAGCAATAAAAATGTTGGACTAATTGTGGTCATAGTCAAGGACCACCTGCATGGCAATGCACAGAGGATAATAGAATTCCACTGCAGCCTGGGAAGCATGGGCATGCTATGATGACACAAGAAACAAGAATTACTTGAACAATTTCCTAATTAAGGAAGGTCGTGTTTTTCCTCCATATGATGTGATCTGGATGAGTTCATACAACTTCTGCCTTCTTTTAATCAGTGGGGCCAAAGGGTGCTTTATATTAACGTGATGTTGTACCTAAAGATACTAGAAGTTGAAACTAGACTTTTTCCATGCAAGGCATCTGCTGCTTTCCAGCTTCTCCAAAAAGAACTTACTTTGGACTGTGAGAATAGCCAAAGTACGGTCATCTTTGCTTTCACATGAATATTCGCCAGCATCTTCAGTCCTCGCATTGCTGAGTGTCAAGGAACGCTCCCGTCCCTCTGCTCCGATCTCCACGTGTTCGTTGGGTTCCAGCTCCTGCCCATCTTTCAGCCATGTTACATCGCCCTTGGTTTTGCACAATTCACACCAGAACAACACTGTATCACCTTGCAGCGCTGTCACATCTGAGAGACCTCGAACAAACTTCACCAGCAATTCTGAGTTGGGTAAATAATTGTTTGGTTAGGAGGATCGGATCTTGGCAACAGGCAGAACCCAATCAAATTATTGGGGGTTTAGAGTAGACTGGAAATCTTCAATGCATCCCGAATATTCCGCAATTCGCCACTTTTGCAGATTTTCACATTCCTAGTTTGTTCTTTTTCTAAACTTCTAGACCCCATGACTACAGTTCGCTCTGGCTCAAACATGGCTAGGAAAGGCATGCACAAAAAGGAAGAGAGTCCCTGCTGCCTCTTCTCAAGGTCAATTACTCCAAGGGCCATGTCTATATTCCTCTCAGGCTTAGACCTATTTATTTTGCCCGGCACAATGAAATTTCTGGAAAAAGTATTTCCCTGCTTCTGCAACCCGGGATCTTTTTAACTGAAGATGGCAACAAATACACCTGAGACTTTGAGACTCAAAGTGGATATTTGAACTACTAAGTTGAAGTCACTCGAAAGGTTAACTGCATCACACATAGATGAAAATCCAGACTTTCAAGAAGAGACTGGACTGCCATTTGTCAAAAATGGTGTAGGGGGGTTGAGCGGGGGGTTGGAATAGATGACCTATAACAGTGATGGCTAACCTTTTTGCCATCATGTGCCAAAAGCAGGAGGAGCGTGGGTGGGCCACGTGCACGCGTGCCCAT